>JAOEHI010053228.1:0-15504 GCA_025447815.1 Percopsis transmontana | reverse complement strand
CCCCCCCCCCCCCCCCCCCCCCCCCCCCCCCCCCCCCCCCCCCCCCCCCCCCCCCCCCCCCCCCCCCCCCCTGGGGTCTGGCACTGTCCTCGATGGTGGCACATAAAATTATGTCATGACAGACTGCCGGCAATGTGTGGCTCATGGTGGTTTGTGAAATGTCAAATCGCCTCCTAATCTGCCATTGGAAAGTGTTCCGTGTCAAAAATCTTCTCCACCATGGGTGGAGAAGGCGTGGGTGGGTTTCCAGCGTTGGAGAAAGTTGACAGTAGGGACACAAATGCCTATCTTATGAGCTTAAATTGACAGCAGAGTAGCAGAAGATCGTGAAAAAGGCTTTATGTGTGGCAAAATCTGCCATACATGCACATCACAACCAACACCAGTTATTTCTTTTGATTATGAAACACATTCACTAGATGTTTTTAATCCAAAATAATGACAAATGCTTTGATTCTATGTGCTTCATTTGTAGATGAAAGACGTAATTGTTTGGGACAATGCAAATTAATGCCTTTTTCTCATTATCTGTAACTTTTGAATAATTTTTTTCTTATTGTTTTTTCTGTTTCTATAGATTTATTAGATAACATTTTACCTACAGTTCTGTTTGTGTGCCTTGCTCAAATTTAAGAGTATGCCTGCTCACCAAAACGTTGCTCTGTGCTCCATTGGAGTAGTTAACGTTATGGATATGATTTAGTTTGTGATATGATTTAGTTTGTGATATTAACGATAAGATAATAATGTTTTAAATGGAACATGATTTTGTGATATTGCTGGACCAAGCACAGTCTCAGCGCCTTGTGGTGCGTCTCAGCTATTTCTGTTTGCAAGACCATGTGCCAGAGTGCTTTGAAATTAGCGATCTATATAACCACTATTCTACTATTCTACAAACTGTTTCACAAGCACAACGTTGGTGTAATTAACAGATTCGCTGAAATTCATGTTTTTATATGCCTTGAACATTAACCAAGACTACTATAGCACTCTTCATGAGTTTCACTAGACTACATTTACATTTACATTTACAGCATTTTTATCCAAATCAACTTACAATCAGTACATTTGTCAACAGTTTGTAGTGATTTGACCTCTATATTTTGTATATGAGTCATGAGTCATTGTAAATGAATACTTAATATTTTTAGGAATTATGAATTTTCATATTTAATAACCTCGGAGCACCAACTTGTCTTTAAGGCACAAGGAACCACTTCTTACAGCTTATGGCAACAATGGTTGGTCATATATGTAAGATATTTATACTATATTTGATCATATATCATGAATTTATTTATTTATTTATCAGTCAAAATTCCAAATCAGTCTAATTCAATCTGTATGCTAGTGTGAGTGTGTGTGCATTGCTTTCTATACAACAGGTGCACGTGTGGATGGGCGGGTATTGTGCATGGTTCAACATCACACCTTGGCATTAAAACAGGGTGAACATAATCAGTCAGGGTATGTTGCCCTGTTACCATGGCTGCAGCAAACACTCCCAGTGGAAGGATCGGACTGTAGACGAAGCGATGACTGACATACGTGCAGTAACACACATACATACTGGAGGTCTGCTCATCTTAGAGGCACACAAACAGACATGCACTATACACATGTAAACCCATCACAATTTGGTTAATGAGTTCGGAAGAACACTGATTAAACCAACATTACAATCTATTTTTTCCCCGCAATCAAAACACGAATTCTGCAGTTACTGTGAACGATTTCTACTTTGGTTTTTGGGGTGGTAACAACACCTCACAGGAACAGGACACCTTAATAACACAGGAACAGGACAGGCCATTGATCATCAAGAAAGCCATCACAAAGTTTCAGTTTCGACTTTGGCCACAGTATACTTTACTGTCTGCGTACCGCCAAAATGTTGTGTCTGTACGGACCTGTGCATGTTGACTGCTCATGTGCGACACGCAGAAACCCCACACACGGCAAGGGATGTCCTGCTAAACTCACGAATAGAGTGTAAATGTTGCAATAAAAAATATTTCTTTCCAGCGAATCTCTTACTGTAATTACACCAATATTTGTGCAATGCGAAGTCATGCATTTGGTAGTATACTTGGGCCTTCTTATTATAAACGTCCATTCACACATTTATTGTGTTGTCACTATCGATCATTGCTGTCACTTGCGAGTACTTGAGTATTCGTGCTCATCCCTAGTGTAAACATAAGCGGTGCATAACATAAGATTGTAGTGTCCCATCAACTTAAACTGATATTGTGTGGGAAACTCTTAAATACAGGATGTTATTGTTTTGTACTCTTGAGGTTCATGGGTAGAAATTCTCACAGGCTGCCTTTCTAATTTACCATGTTGGTGGAATGGCCTTCTGCTCTACAGCCCTAGACATAAACACAGAGACAAACCAGAGAAGAGAGGTTTACGAATTAGACTGGTGGGGTGTTAGCAGTGATGGAACATGCTAGTGTGTTTACATTCAGTCAGCTGTTTAGCTGATATTCTATGTCTGCATCCAATTAGTCATCCCTTCATCTGAATAATTCATGGTGTAATTAAATATCTGGTAGTCCATTTCCATTTACACACAAATCAATCAATCAATAATTAATATACCAATAAAGAGATCATCAATTGCTAACAAGTAACGGTCAATACTGAAGCCACTTTTTCAAAACTCTTTATACAGTCTGCTTAATCAACCTGCATCTTGGCCAAATAGTTAATCTCACCTCCAGAACTCACTCAAACCACTAAAAGACTTTGTATATGTCTTAAAATAAGTTTGTTCGACCAAACACTAGCAACAATTCTCACTCAGAAAACATACACTGTCACTCATAACACACTGACATCAAAAACACTAACAACAGGGAGCATTACATAAATGATAAACTTCTATCTTTGAAGTTTGAATGATTTTTCACATAAGTCAGGATTTCATTATAGAATACAAATAACTCGCTTTTTTGGCTGTACTAAAGTATATGTAAGAAGAATGCAATCAAAAAAGCAGCAATTTGCCTCAATATCCTTTATTCTTTCTATCTTTGCATATAGTAATTTACTTGTGAAAAATAAAAAGTTGAAACAAAAATGAAATCAACAACATGTATGGTATAATCACTCATACTGTACAGTACTTTGAGGGTTGTAGTTCTCATTAACATCACATCTTATGTATTCTCTGGGGATGCATCTTGGAAAGTATCTTCTGGAATGTCTAATCTAACCCTGCCACTCTTCTTTCCCCACCAACCTGTCTTCCTTGAACCATGTTTCCAAACTACTGTCAATCATTCCGAAGCCGTCCCCTTTTGTCTGTTTGGTAACAAGACTAAAAACAGGACACTTGGGTAGGCTTTCAGCTGAAATAGCAATCAGCTGTGTTTGGAATAATTACTGTAAATATTCTGATAAGATTTTCTATTTTTTTCAATCTGGGTTCATGGATTTTGGAGAATGTGGTCATTGAATGCATTTTGTGTGACAGTTGTATTGACAGTTTGGTCCACATACACTTCTGTTTTGCTGACTGTGTGAAGAGTTTTGACACAGTGACCTCAGTTTTGATCAATGCATGTTAGCAATTGAAAAACACTGTCAGTTACAGTAATACCTCTTGACTTGAGTAAATGTGAATGTATTTTGTGTTGAAAACAATGTTATTTTCTATTAAAATGTGTTTCTTTCTTCTCTGTTTGACTGATTTTCTTTGCTTTTTTCACTCTCAGCTCTAACCAATGTGAAGCTGTGGGCGATAGACCGGCAGTGTTTCCAAACCATCATGATGAGAACTGGACTCATTAAACATGCTGAATACATGGAGTTTCTTAAGAGGTAAGTTAGCAACTCTGTCTCTTGTATTTGGTATTGTGAGGTAAAGGGATAGTTTGTATTCATTGGTAAAATAAGAAAATAAAATGGTTGTTTTAGGCCCTGTCACCTGGACCTTGAGTAGGCATGCTGACTTATTTAATATTTAATGTGTTCTATATTTAGATAAGAAGGCGGGCTACTAGCTTACGACAGAACCATAGCATATCCATTTTCATCTGTAGAATTTGATTAGGCTACTGACCTGAGGGCATTGCTCTTTACAGTAGGCTATATTTGTTTTGCACTAGCCTTCGGGGAAAATTAAAATCAAAGTAAATTATTTTTCTCTGAGAATATCTATCTGTTTCAGACTGCTTAACATTTGTTCACTTCTCTACTAATCTTGGCTGTAAGGTAACAGAGGTTCTTCATTACACATAATAATATCATTATCTAAGACTTACCAATAGCCTGCCAAACCAATTTTTTAAAAATACTGTAGGGAGCTCTCTGTGATTGATTGTTTCTGCCTGGAGTAGCACAGCTCACTACCCATCTGCCATCACTGACGCTTTCCAGTTTTTTGAGTTTGAGTTAATTAGCGCAAACCTTCTGTTAGCTTTGGTTAGTTGCAGCACAGATGAATGGGGAGAACACGATTTCTCCCAAAATTGCATTGTCATTATGTCATTAAGCTGTAGTTCACATCAGTGATGGGGCTTTTTCGAGATACTTTAGTGGTTGTAATTGAGCTAACAAAAATAATTACTAATGGATGGTGTTATGGTCTGTTCGGCAGTTTTGGAGTAAACAAAAGAACTAGCATTAGGCTGCTGGTACATTGGACATAGATGGTGCTAACACAATTCAAATAATTAAAACTGACCACCTGCTAGGTTGACAAATAATAAATGTTCTATTCCCGGTGTCTCCCTCTTGTTCCTCTCTTATGTAGCTTCCACTATCTTTTTATTTACTTCCTACTCTGCTCTCCTGACCATCGTTTCCCTCAATCAGGAGGAGGAGAGAAAGTGGAGGAACTTTAGGAGGGGTTGATGAGAGGTGACGCAGAGAGAAGAAAGAGATGAGAAAATGAGACAGTAAACAAGAGTAGAGAGAGAGAGACAGAGAGAGAGAGAGAGAGCGAGAGAAGAAGAATGGACATCATAGATGGATCTGTTTCACCTTAAGATATAGTGGCCATTATTGTTACTGGGGTATATTTACACAAATACATTTCATCTTGAGAGGGACAGTTTTAGCGTGGGTGGGTGAGGTGCGTGGGTGTTTAAGTGCGTGTGTGCCTGTTTGCGTGTGTGTGACTATTGCTGTGGCTCTGATGGTCTAACAATCTACCCTGTTAGCTTAAAAGTAACAGGTGCTATTAATGTAAATTAATAGGTAAATTAATTTAGGCTACTAATTGTAAGTCACTTTGGATAAAAGCGTCTGCTAAATGCTTAAATTAAATGTAAATGTAAATGTAAATAAACTGTGTTTCTCTCTCTCTCTCTCTCTCTCTCTCTCTCTCTCTCTCTCTCTCTCTCTCTCTATCCTCTCTCTCCAGTGTCCCAACATTCCAGGGCCTGCCAGAGGAGACCCTCAGTAAACTGGCTGATGTGATGGAAGAGGTGCGTTTTTCTTCTTACAGACCCTCCTGGCCCTACATATAGGTCACATACATGGTATATAAATAAATATCAACTTAGAGAAGAGACTATTATTGTGTTTATTGCCACAGTGGTGTAAGAGGGAGCTAAGAACCATCTTCAGCACCCTAGTACCCACAATCCCAGAATAGAAATCGATTGTACTCCAGGGAATTGCATTTATATAATAATACTTTAGCACAAAAATCACAAACACACACTCACACTGCACACACAGTACTGATTGAATTTGTGTCCTACATTCAATATACTTTCAGTTAGAAATATTGGATAGATCTTCATATTCCCTAAGTTTACACACTTAATCACCTCAGCAGCATTACACATATATAAATGATTAAATTATTATTATCCTGCTTGGATAAGAATGAACAAGTCAACAATAGATTGGCCTCACTAGTATGCTGCCAACTGCCTGGGTGTGTACAGACCTGCTTGATTGACAGCTCCCTGACTCACTTTTTACAAATCAGGAGGAGTGAAGCCATCTCCTCTTTGTAAACTTTAAATGGGCAGCGAAAGTGTAGATATGAATAATTCTTTATGTACTGTATGAATCTTCATGAATATTTAATAATGCATTCGGCTTGCAATAACGATCCGACTGAGGAAATGTTTGATTTGTCTTAAAAGAATCAGCTCCTGCTGTGATCTAAAAATTCTGACTTGGATGATTGAGATGATGGTATCTGGTAAAGTTTCAAAGAGGAAATGTGTTTTCATTTAGAATTTGCCACTTAGAATGATGAAAATGTATTTAACTGTGACAGGAAAAGTAACAAATTAAGATATAAATAAAATAGATAAAGATGGACCTTTTAGTCCATCTTTTTTCCCCCCAGGAACAGTTTAGTTCCCTTTCTGGATAGCTGTTGGTGGAGAAGGGGCTAAAGGTGGCCAAACTTTGTTGTGACTGGCTAATCTCCTGAAACTAGCAATGCCATTTTTATTCTCTGACTGAACTGGCAAAGACATGTAAAATCAAAGAAGACAACAGGTCAGATGGCAGTGGTCTCAGGGGTCGATTTACTCTGACTCCAATTTAAATTATTCAATTCAGGAGATAAATTGAAACTGCCAGTCATTTACTTATTGTTCAGAATTCCCTCTTTCAATGGTCTCTGGATAATAATAATATTTTAGCAGCCTTTTTCTCATGTTGAATCAGGGGGATAAGAAAAACACTTCCAGGGTTCAATCGGGGATGATAAATTATGCAAAAAAGAGATATCAAATAAGTTACCATGACAACGGCAGGGCACAGGAAGCGATTCACCTTGGGACCTGGCCTAGAATTCTGTTTCCTGCATGGTCGAGTAAAACCCAGAGAGATGTTTTCTTCCCATGACTGTGTAATCCATGAAGATCCAACTCAATGAAGAGTGATTCCTCAGTTTGTTTGTTTCACTGTCAGTCTTGAATAAAACAGAGGGGACAAGTGATAGGATTCAGGAGGATAATTTGACTGTCAAGGTGATTTTGTTCGATCCTGAAGAAAAGGTCAACTTTTAAGTCAATTTGACCAGTAGGAGTTCTAATGGGATAGCCATTGAAGGCAAGGATGCCATTACTGGACTAAATGGTCTTTAGCTGATCCTTTTATGGGTGCTGCTCAGTTTGGTCAGGTTGTTACCATTCGCTGGCTTGACAGCTTTCTAAATGCTAAAATTACTTTCCTAATGATATTTAATAATATTCAGACCCCTAAAAGCTGAAATCGTTGACAACAGCAGTGCTTTGTCTTTGTTGAAAGCCATGAATAACTTTGCGTAACTGAGATGAGAAGGTCAATGGGCATGGATTAGCCATTGATCTGTCTAAGAGTCTCATAACTGTCTGACTGACCTGCAGAAATGCTCACTAAAGAGACACTGAATTTCCTGAGCTGAGGTCTAAAAAATGAATGACAGATATAATACGCATAGGTTTATTTCAGTGTGTGTGTGTGTGTGTGTCCCAATTCTCTTTCCTCTCTCGTCATCTTTCCATCCCTCTCTTTTCTGTCTCTACTCTTACTCCTGTCTTTCTCATTTCATCTCTCTTCTCAGAAAGCTAACCCCATAGCCAACAGTCAACTCAACATTATAGGTTAAATACTCCAAGCACCAGATTTGCTACAGTGCTATTCACTGTACTTACAAATTAGCCGCATTGTTCCTCAGTGTACAGTTTGTGTGAAAAGGAACAGAAAGAAATTTCCACACACATACCATACCAACACACGCTGGAGACACTGTTTAAAAGGCAATATGATATGTTAAATTTTTCTTCATAACAAAGTTTGATTGTGCACAGTTATAGAGGGCTGAAATGCCGTGAGACTAAGAAACACACATTAGAATTGATTCCATCTGTCACGATCGGCGCGTATAGGTCCATACGCGCTCCGTGTCTCCCTTCCCCAATGCGCACCTGTAGGAGGATTAGCCCTACAAGTGCGCCTCCTTAGTTTGATTAATGGATTATTTAAGTTCGGCCAACAGCACTGTGTGCTGTTGGTCATTGTTTGGTGGTAAAGCCTGGTACGTTTGTGTTTACCCTTTATTAAAACTACGCTCCACGCGTATCTTCGCTCTTCAGTCCGTGTGTGTCTCTCTCTGGCTCGCGTTTGCTCTCGCTGTCGCACACACAATGTTACACCATCTTTTGTCAAATTCAATCTTGGTATTGATTCTGGGTATTGGTTGCCATAACAACAGGCTATCACTCACGATAAACAACACCTGAAAAGTTATTTAATCACCAGGCAACATCGTACACCCCTGAGTGAATGTGCCACACTTCAATATAACCACAAGCCATTGTTTGCCTTGTCTGCAAATGATGTGTTTTTGTGCGGGACGTTTGAGTTGCTTGACAGGGCATGAAATTACCTTCAACTGCTGTCCAAACGGTGGTCAAGTTTAGCTGACGTATACAAAGCACTTGAAATGGGATATACAACACACGTTTTTCCCACGCAGAAGGCAGTAGGTTTATTTACTCGTGTAAAATTTGTTAATAGCGGTGGGCAAGTTTTTGTGTCCATTTTTTCTTTCTCTCTCTCCGTCTCTAGACACATTATGAAGATGGACAGTACATCATCAGACAAGGGGCACGAGGAGACACCTTCTTTATCATCAGCAAGGGCAAGGTAGTACTATACACACACAGAAACACACACACACTGATATTTGCACAGGCATGCCCACAAACAAAAAGGAGTCTATTGTTTTTCAATCACTCATTCTTTGAAAGAAAATATTGATCCACGCCTATATATAATTTCAAATTTTTCCTCCATTACTGCATTCCCACTTCCTGGTCTGATAGGTCCCCCCCCCCCCTTCCCCCCTATGCTAATGCCTGCTAATGTATCTTCCTGTCAGGTGGATGTCACACGAGAAGAAACAGCTAATGAAGAGCAGGTCTACCTGAGAGGGCTTGCCAAAGGAGACTGGTTTGGAGAGAAAGCCCTACAGGGGTAAGATTATGAAACATAACATGCATCTCCCCCCTCTGGTCTGTATATCCCTGCATCTGCTGAATTATTTTTTATCCCCGGTGGGGACAAAATGTATCTACCCCTATAGTGATTATTGCTGCTACTTCACCAACAGACCACATACAATTCCTAAAATTAAAATATTTTTCAAATATATAAATATATATGATATATATACATTATATATATTATGTTTACATATATAATACTGTATATATACAAAAGTACAGTAAAGCAGTCTATAGTGCAAACATCACTGTCAGCGCTTGCGCTCGTGCAACAATCCTGGTTCCATTGGCCTTGATCCATGCACGACTTTTCAGAATGTCTGCGCAAAAAAACTACAGCTAGACAAATGAAAGAAAATGAAAAGGATTGAGAGCAGCATATTGTCGTAGTCTTAGGCTTCGTAGTCTACTGTATATAGGCCCACTTTATTTATTTAAATGAATAAAAACGTTTTAAAAAAATCCCCCCCTCTGATTTGTTCACGAATCGCACCCTGATAACATGTAATCCTCACAAACGACTTACTATTACACAAAACCAACAAAAGAAATATATATAATAACAGGGTAATCCAGAAGCACAGGCGGGGTCGGTAACAAGGAAGTCCAACGGAGGGCAGGCAGGCAAAGTACAGGCAAGGGCTTGGCGGAAACGTGGTAAAAAAACTGAGGCAAAATGACAACAGCTAGGATGGATGCTACCAAAAGAGACATGTAAAAAGCAGACACTTTGAAGTGGCATCTATTGGACTAAAAGATACCAGTGGAGGAGAGCTGGGGTATGATTGACAGACAGCTGAGTGACAGAACACAGGGATAATTACAAGGTCATATAGAAGATTGAGTGACAGCACGCTAGGGAATGAGGGGAGGAGAGGGGGAAGGGAGGTAACAAGGAGAGGAGGAATCCCTGAGAGGAGAGAAGGAAAGAAATGGAAAGGATATAGAAGGAAAGATGGATGGGGGGAATAGATGAGGGCAGAATGAAAGAAGGCTCCAGAGAATAGCAGAGGAGGGCAGGTGTGTTGGCCTCTGTCTCTCTCTCTCTCTCTCTCTCTCTCTCTGTTTTCATTGCTCTCTTGCTCACAAAGACACGTGCAAACGCACACACACACACACACACACACACACACACACACACACACACACGCACACACACAAGCAAACACTCAAGCATACACTTGGACTCGGTGTGTTGCATTCTTTCCCAACCCACATGCGGCTATATTATCTCAGTTCTTCTAAGCCTCTGTCATAAAACACTCTCTCTCACCTCCAAATAACGAGGAGAGGTGGGGTGGCTAAGTAAGGCTCTATAGTATATAATTAAATAAAACTACAGCAAAGTTAGACCACTGCATGTAATATATGTGAATGAAATGTCACACAGTTTTAGGTAGTGTCTCTAAAAGTAATGATTTTCAGTAGACGTCAGGCAGTGTAGGAGACACTGCCTATAACTGGAATATAAGTGGAATTCTATGAGATAGATTGATAGATTTCCACTTTTTAATGAGTGCATGCTGCTAGTTTGTCGCTTATAGCCGTAGCTATTGGTTACAGTAAAAGACGCTGCAACCAGCTGAAATACAGTATCTGCTTCTTTTCTCTGGATGCGAGTCAACAATGTAAAGTTGTCCAATTAATGGAAAGTGTACTTAGAGTTGGCATTCTTGGGGTGTACAAATCATTAGAGGGTTTGTTTATTAGTCTATTTATTTATTTATTTATTTATTTGGCAAGGCAGTGCAATAGTCTTTCAAGAGGTGTAGCTTTGTTTGTTACTGACATGACATGCACGGCGTAGGAAGATCAGATTTATTAACTGCCGCCTTGAACTGGAGTGACAGCTTTTCTGTAGTCAATAGAGATGGAAATATACAATACTTAATTTCCAATCTACCATCTATGAGAGCATGTTTGTATAGGTACTGTACAGTATGTAAAGGTATATTTAATTCTATTCTACTCTATTCTTTATAAATATTGTCATGTTATGTATCACTATGTTTCGACAACAATGTCACCAAGGCAGATATATTGTACTAGTATGCTGTAAGTGATTATATGTTAGCATACAGATACAGACTTGAATGACAAGACTATGGCTTGTAGCCTTTAGGTTCATGACAGGAGGTGTTGTGTTACATTCACAAGAAACAACAGCTTTGTCTCACTTGTGTGACTGTGAGGGTTCTTGTATGGCCATTTATGTCAGCATGATGTGTGAGCCGCTGTCGCGTGCTTTTATCACTTTATAGACTCAATCAGTGAATTGCTCAGGGACACACTCGGGTGTGTTTGTGTTTGTGTGTGTGTTTTCCCAGTGGTTATTGCGGGGCTGGAGAGAATGAGACAGGCTTAGAAAAGGTCTAATACTATTGAGTTGGGTTGAATGAGTTTAAAGTCATCACATTTGTTTGACTGCACTTATTTGTTGGCTAATAAACAGAGAGAGAGAGGCGGAGGAAGGGTGGAATAGAGTCATGTGTGTGTGTGTGTGTGTGTGTTAATCGTTAACATGTGCCTGTTTGCATGTACGTATGTGCAACAGACAGTGTGTGTCTGCTTTATATTCCCCCTCTCCCTGTCTTTCTCCTCTGTCTGTCTGTCTGTCTGTCTGTCTGTATGTGATGACATCATTCATAATCCACTGTTAATCATGTGGGTACAACCTTTGGAAGTAGACAGGAAGGCTTTTTGATCAGATCATACTCTGTTTAAGCTTGGATTACTGTACTATATAGACTACGCGCACATACACTGACGAATACACAGCAAATACGTGGTATATCCAAATTCCTCAGTCATGCTTTTCTCCTTCTCTCTTTATCCATCCCTCTCTCTTTTTTGCCCTCCCTTTTCATTGCAAAGCTCATCTAGACTTTCAATGCAGCCTCTGTTTGTGTTCTAGGTGCGTTTTTGCCATCTGTGGTGTCTGAGTGTGTGTGTGTGTTTGTGTGGAGATTAATGATGAAATAATATTTAATGAAATATAGAACATCTTTGCCCATGTCTTAGCCTCCAGTGACTCATGTTTTCAGAGGTGAAGTTTGTTGCTAAGTTGCGTCTGCCCAACTCTCCTAACTTGGTGAAACGAGTTGCTTGGTAACATTTGACAGCCTAATGGACTGGATGTGATTCCCATTGGTCACCAGTGTCTTTAGTGTTCCAACTTGTTTAGACAGAGGCCATTGTCTAATTAGCCTCCCCACTTTGCTCAGACAAACGGAAGCTACTGAATGTTTTATGTGCTTCTGCTGTCGGGCACGTCTGGCACGCTCCATTTGGCCTCTGTTTAAAATTCATTTTACTTTGGTGGAATATATTTTATTTTAATTCAGCGGGTTTTATTGGCATTAATATTGCATGACACTTTGTTGCCACAGTTTTTCTGTCGTGTGTTTGTGTGTGTGTGTGTGTGTGTGTGTGTGCGTGCGTGTGTGTGTGCATGTGTGTGTGTGCATGTTTGTGTGTGTATGTGTGTGCACGCAGCCCCTCTTGTGGAGCCTAATGAGTCAATCCATGATTGCACGTTATTGGGCCAGCCTTAAAGTGGGCAGTCTGATCACAGCCTTGGAGGCTGATTCAAGTGTATGTGTGTGTGTGTGTGTGTCGGTATGGCAATGTGCTTTAAACCAGTCTGTCTAGTCTCTCTCTATTACTCTCTCGCTGTCTCTCTGTTTGATAATGAGATAACTATCTAGCCTAAAGAATTTTCCTTTCCTAAGGGTCCGTGTTATCTGTCTAGGAATCCGGCTGTGTGTGTGTGTGTGTGTGTGTGTGTGTGGCTTTCCCATTTGGTGTAAATTGGTGTGAGGAATGCTTTGGTGTCATTTTAGGGGGGTATGTGTTTGCACAAGCACTGTGTGTGTTTCCAATTTACGTCAGAGTCGAAGGAAAGCATTAACTGTAGATGGGAGTGTTTAGAAAGCTGGAGCCCTGGTATGTCCACCATACCATATAGCTCCTATTTCTCTTGAAAGGAAGCTAGATGTCTAGTTTGTTTGTGCAGCATAATGGCAGGCAGACACATTGAAAGACTACAGTCCAAGTTGGCTTTTACAATAAAAAATAAACAGAAAGTTTGCTCATAAGTTAAATATGGTCTTTAGTGTGTAGTGGGCAAATTGCTAGCATTACACTCTAGATAATGAGATCAGGTGACTACAGAGTTCCTTCCATGCTGACAGGAAACATCGCGGGGGTTGTGTGGCCGCTTTTCTCTGAGGTTTAATTTGATCCGTACTCTCTAGATCTCACGGCTCGTAGCGCCTCAGGGCTTATGTAATGCTTCTGAGTGATGTTCAGCTGGCAGACTGTGTGACTCTGTGTGTGTGTGTGTGTGTGTGTGTGTGCAACTGCAACAGAGACCCCCTCTATTTCTACCACTCTTTCTGTGTATATATATATATATATATATATATATATATATATATAGAGAGAGAGAGAGAGAGAGAGAGAGAGAGAGAGAAATCAGTGTTAAGTAGAGAGTAGGATGGACAGTGGGTGTGGATACATTATCTTTGGTGTTTCCTGTGTCTGTGTGTTTCTAAAGCAATTGTGGCTGTTGTGGAGGAAGGTAAAAGCTATAAAATGTGTTTCAATGGATCATCGTTTTGCGTTCTAGACGTGACTCTGACAAGTGCGATATTTCATTTCTGGAGTGACTCTGCAACTTTTGTGGGTTCCATTTGGAAACTTGTGCCTTCCACTGCTGCCTTCCTCCATCACTAGAGGGGGTTTGTAGATATTGCAGGTGTCAGGCTGTTTAATTCTGCTCCACCAGGGGCTTCTTGGCTTTCACATGCCCTGCCATATTCTGGCTTATTCTCTTTCTGTGTCAGAGCTGCTTGGCTAACTTTTCAGCTCGCCTGCTTGTGAGCATTTATGATTGTAAGAGATAGTAGATTAAAGCAGTTTAGCATTAGACTAAACGGTTGGACACATTTAGCAATGATTGTGTGTGCTGTGAATATAAGATGGACTTTTAGGTGGAGCTTTAGGCAGCTTTAGGCTGCTTTCTGACACAGCTGTAGTAATATGAGGATTATACATCATTAGGAGACAAAACTGATGAAAAGGACTCTGACATTAACAAGAACGCACAGTAGAAATCAGACCAATCGTGAAACGAATGCCTCTGGGGGGGTCACGAGATGCAAATGTTTCAAAAACATAATTTTATTAAACAAAATTAAAAACTACATTTCAGAAATCCGGATAAGCGGACGACGATGAGTGAGAGAGAGAGTGAGTGATTTCAGAAATGTTTGTGATTTTTTTGTTTTTATCATTTAAATTTAGCTTTATTGTATTTCATAAAGTGTGCTGTTCATGGTTTATATTTTTATGCTTTATGTTATGCTATTAAAATAAATGGTTCAGTGCCTGTGAGTGAAGGAACAAACACGTCTTTTAGCGGTTCATGGCTCAAGAAGTTTGACAACCACAGTTTTAGGACATACAGTATCTGCTACTACATACAAAGCTGTGTGTCCTGTTTAGAATCAGTGACGCTCTGGGGACACCAGGGACACTAGATCTTGTCCACACCTATCAGAGCCTGTCCTCGGGCTGGGAACAGAGCCCTACTGTGGTTATTGCTGATATTGAGACTAATAGCCTTATGCTGTCAACAACATTCCTCCTCATGAGAAGGTCCCTGGCTGATCTCACCATCGCAGTATTACAATTACAATTAGGTCATTTAGCAGACGCTTTTTATCCAAAGCGACTTACAATTACATGGTGCTGTTACATGGAGCTAGGCATCTTCCTCAACGATGCTTACAGGTAGTCCAACTCTGGGGCTCGAACCCACGGCTGGGAGTCCAAAACCTAGACCACTAGACTACCCTGTCCCCTTTAACTGAGAAACAGTCTGTCTTACCGTGTGTATTCTCTTTTCCACAGTGAGGACGTCAGAACAGCCAATGTTATCGCTGCTGGAGCTGTCACCTGCCTGGTCATCGACCGAGAGTAAGTCTCACACACACACCAATATAATAATGCACACCTGAATGCGCACACACGCACACAGTTCATGGCCTGATAATTCACTTGCCTCAGCGGGTTCTGCGTGACACAGTTCATTTCATAGCTGTCAGGCAGAGAGAGAGAGAGACGGAGGGAGAGATGTAGAGAGAGATAAATACAGGGATGGAGGGAGGGGAGGACAGACAGGGGTTATTCCCTATAAACAGATGATGACTGACACAAGAGCCTTCTCTTTGTTTGTATCTATTTACCTGTTAGGTTATATTTAGCCTACTGCCCTATAGTAACGTCAGTCAAGTATGAAAGAGGTTTGCCTTACAGTAACTGACCTTAACACATTATAAAATGATTTACCAGTTTTTGTAGCTTCACTTCCTCTTCTCAATGGCATGATCAAGGGCTGAATTGTGGGCTTTTATCTTCCAGTTATAATAAAATAATTAACTTTAAATACAGAGAGTAAGTGTATAAGTAAATGTTTCTGCTCTTTAAACCCAGTATAGAGACCAGTGAAAAAAAATATACAACC
>JAOEHI010053227.1:0-15504 GCA_025447815.1 Percopsis transmontana | reverse complement strand
CCGCCCAGGCGGTCGCCTCCCATTTCCGGAGCTCCGCCGTGAGCCAGCCCAGTGTCTCCCCTGTTCCCCGCCGTAACTGCTCCTCCGACGGGAAGCAGACACCTGCCGAGCCGAGAAAGCTCGTTGCTCCGGACACCGTCGGGTGTCATGGCAGTCATGGTACACTGTTCCACCAATCACCAACTGATTGGTGGAACAGTGTACCATGTGTACCAGACTGAGCAATTTATGATATTTAATAGCTGAGATGAACTTATATTATAAATCTCCATCACCACGCCTAATGGTTTACAGCCTTTGGATATGTTTTTTGGTTACTTTATTGATAAACATAACTTGTTGAATATTTAATACTCTTGTGCAATGAGGAAAAACCGATGATTAAATAGTGAATAGCTCTCAGGACGCATGACAAACACAGGCCTGAAAGGCCGCCCTAGGAAATTTGAAAAAGGGTTGTGTTTTGGATGTGCTTCTTATTGATTTACAAAATTAATCTAATTTTAGCACACTGCTTGTCTTGAAGATAAGGTTTATTTATAATGTCCTGAGTTAATTCATGCTGTTCAGCATCCCTCAGTTCTTAAAGCATTGGCTCTTTGACGCTGCTGAACAAGCAAATGCCAACAGTAGCCGAAAGGGCAAATGAGGCAGGCTTGTGATTAGATTAAATCAAATAAAACCACTAGGCAAAGGAGATGAGTACCCAAATTCTCCTTATATTCATCCCATAACAAGTCACACTACAAGTCGCAGTAACTCCCCTGCTCTGGAGTCAACAAAAGACCGGTCTTGGTTCTGGCTCAAGAAACTAGCAGTAGTGTTGGCGAGCTCATGGTTGGTCATTGTTGACGAGTAGCATATTCTTTCCGAATGTGCCCTTGGGGATATAAAGGATGACAAACAACACTATTCAACCCTACATCAGCTAATGCACTACCATTTGTCGCATGCTTCAGGAAATAAACATAGGGGAGAGTGGGTCTTCATATCCTCCAGCTATCTAGAGCATCTATCGAGAGTAATACTCTCAGATCTGCCGATGGCGCGGTCACGTAGTTTATTCAGTCGTAATACCAGTAACTTACAGCAAGTCAGCAAGCCCTGAATCACTGTGTAGAGAGAAATGAGAGAGAAGATGGAGTTCACATCCCCTGCGAGTGAATGAATCTTTAAATGGGGTCGTTGAAGCATTAATAATGCTCTTAACACACACTTTCAGTGTAGTTGATAAGTTTATGGCAGAAATTTACTCTAAATATACCTGCCTCTGAACGGGCAACCCTTTCTGTAGAAATAATAAAATGAGCTGAATTTCACTTTTATACTGAATTGTAATTTTATAATTGTATATATGTTCTAATGAATCGTTTCTTATGTTAGTCAACCTCTTTAACACTGCTCTATTGTGTTATAGTGCTCACTTATGCTCACGCACTAAGGGGAGGAGACATTATTGCATGGCTATAAATCTCACTCCAATGATAGATTTTTCACGTGTTGAAAATATACATTTCTGGGCATGATAAGGGGGTTAAACAATTAGCTTTTATCCAAAGTGACTTACAGTTACATGGTGCTATTACATGGAGCAGATAGGGGTTAGGCATCTTGCTCAAGGATGCTTACAGGTAGGCCAACTTGAACCCACGACATTCCGGCTGGGAGTCCAGCACCTAGACCACTAGACTACTTTTTTCACTATGCTAGTATTTTTGCTTTGGGAAAATGTATGTTCATGTAGAAGGAAAGAGTCTTCTCTCTGCCAGAAACAGACCATAATCTCTGGGTCACAAGTTAAACCCACTGCATGCCACTGCACATTTTATATCCGAGTATTTGCTGGTGGATATTCCACTTAACTCTTCCATAGGCTAACCTCTGGTTGATCCTCTTCCAGGTCCCCTTCCCCTTTCAAGAGGCTGGTTAGAGCTCAGCTTTGGTAGGACTTTAAATTGGAAGCATTTGCTTCACAGACTTGAAGTAGGAACTGTGTGATATACACTGGGCGGCGTGCACCACTGGGGTGTAACACCAGACATGATCACAATCACTTGCCACCTCCCAGGTATATTGGGAGAGGCTTCAGCCGACTTAAGATTTATCTTCTGTAAACATTTACACTTGAACTTCATTATGGAACTGTCTGCCGTTGTCTGCCACGGAACCTGATACTACATTTGTTTGCAATGAATGAATAGCCTATACATAGTAGGTATCTGTCTACGCGGACTGTGTCATACAGTTGCTTCTAAACAGTTGAACAGCTGGTAATAGACAGTCCTTGACAATTCAATTAATGTCATTAAATAAGCCACAATTACACTGACCCTGGATTCTCGACCTGACACATTTTTCACCCCATTAGCATTGCTACAATTCCATAATACATTATACCCTCCTTGATTATTAACAGAATTTAGTATACATGGGCACAGTAAATTAATGAATCACTTGCACTCGCAAACCCAATGAAACAAAATTACATACATGATTTCATATTGGTACAATATAATGAGCCAAATTGAACATTCCCATGGGAGACATCTGGGCAGGACTGTTTGGAATGGGTGGGGGCACGGTGGCATATCTGACGTGCCAGGATAAAGAGGTCCCCTTTAGATTTAGCGTAGGTGTTCATTCAGCACAGAATAGCATTTACTTACCCAAAAATCCCACAAGAAAAAGTTTCAATGCTGTAAACTCATTTGTATCCATCACGTTAGCAGAATCCCACGCACTTTCAGTGAAACCTCTGCAGCTCAGTTTGTAGATATTTGTGGCGAACCATACTTATTATAAAATTAAACCTCAGCTCGAGTTGCCTCTCACTTCTCCGCGCAATCTGTCAAGCCAGTTTTAGTGAAAGTGGAAAATAAATCCCGCAATGATCGGAGCTCTGACTGGGTCCTCTCCTGTATCTTTGCGCCCTGCTCTCAGTCCAAACCGTTCTAGCACTGGAACGCGCATCTCACTGACTCGCGCCCTGCATCCTTCTGGTGTGGGGTGGAGAAAGAGAAGCGGGTGTAGAGAAGCCAAAAGGACATAGTTGATAAAGATGAAGACGATGCTTTTTCCAAGCAGTATTGAATGTTGACCGGCTTAAACGAAACGCTACAAGTCTTTTCTCTTAGTATTGTTTCCCCTGATATAAAATAATATTTTTTACGTCATGTTCTGATATTTGCCCCCGCGTACGTGTATACACAATAAAATGTATAATATTTTAATATATGAATCAGGCCTGGTAGGAAGCACTTTACAACAGACACTGTAGCTTCATTACATGGAGTCATTTTGGTTCAATTTTGTAAGTCTAGAGAGCAGGATGTTAAAGCAGGCATCGTACGCTACTCGAATAGTAGCCTATAGCACAATATTTCGACGATTCTGTATTTGGCTACAGATAGACGTATATGCACTGAACGACAAGTGTATCCGAGTCTCACATTTTATAAAGTGTAGCAATACTGACATTGTGTGGTGTTCATATGATATTGCAGTTTAGTTTATAAACGAGTGCTTAGGACAGTATACTAATGTTGCGTTTTCGTCAAAACATGTGTCATTCTCTTGGTGGTCAGCTGCACAACATGACAATAAATTATACATATTAAAAGTAAAAAATAAATTTAAAAAAATGTTTTAGGATATGTGGCATAGTTACTCTAAAATGTTTGCACTGCGTTAATTTCTCAAAAAGGCCAATCAATAATATATTTGTTTATAATGCTGACAAACATGATATGTTGATTCCAATCACAAATGCATTAAAACCACCCAGCCGTCGCCGCGCTGTTGTAGCCATGGTTACAGTACATCAGATAAGTGGACTGTTGCACCTTTGCTGACCCAGCTGCCACAGGATCGTCTGTTAAAAATTACACAGCGCAGCAGTCCGGCAGGCAGCTCACCTACAGTATGAAAGGGTGGGCTGGACTTCCGGTTACCTCCGGTCAATATTTGTGGAACACTTGTTGGCTAATACATCTACATGTACCAACTCCAATTCCAACAGTGGAATTCGTCTCTGCGTATTTTACATGCCTTCACTGCAACCCCGGTCGCGCCCGAGAGGATTATCGGATGTGCTATGTTATGGAACGGGCTCCGCCAGTTAACGTAGCTCGTCCACAAGTGACGCGCAGCTCGGATTTCAGAGTTGTAGGGAGAGAAGTTGAGGCGAGCGACCAGAAAGACGCACCACTGCCCGGGACAGAGCATGAGAGGTTTGTCCTTAGGTTCTTTATTACCATTTAAATTGCGTTTTTACCGCATAGGAGGATCCAAGGAGATTTTGCGTTTCCATGTATTGCGCATTATTTATCTGGCGCGCAAAGTTGCATAATGTATAGTAGTACTGTTGGTGTCGTATGGTCGGCGTAACATGGCCTTCGGTTCTGTGTACGTTACATCAGGAAGTTGTGGAACTTGATAATTTGAAGGTAGGCCTACTGTTGGACAATGTTAATGTTGGTTGGCATTTTCAACTTTCTTTTCAACTTTCTGTTGTGGCATTTCATGCGAAAGGCGTGTTTATTTTATGTGTGTGCATGCATGCTCGTTAAGTGCGTAACCGCCTTGGCTATATAGCCTACTATAGCTTAAGTCATATGGCGTATAGACTACCGATAGCTACGGTCTCAGTAGGTTGCATGCTAATGTGCTTAAATACGCAGAGATTACATTTTATTTGTGACTCTTTGCCCTAATTTATTAGCCAGTTAACAAGCTGGCTGCTATGATCAACAGTAGGCTACGCTTTGCAGTTTCCTCTGCATGCTCGCTGCTTCACTGGATATCCCCCCAAGCTCGCCATCAAATACCTCTCCATGGGCTAAAAGATAAACACTACTGGAGCCATACTTGTATTTGTCACATAGGGAATGTATAGCGTCAGAGGACAAGTTTGACTTTTCCAAATGTTCCGTTCGCAAGAAATCAGGACGGTGAAAGTGTTTTAGATGAATCGGAATGCCGCAAGCTTGGGGCATAAATCACTAGTAATTATTAGAGCAGTGCATGTGCGTGTGTGCCAAGTACACACCATGGTACACACCCTCTGCTATTTCATGCGGGGCCACCCTTGTTATGTAATTATTAGCTGAAAAGCACACGCCCACACTTGGCAGCTGACGGACGACGAGAAAATCACAGGCAAACATCATTATGTGAACTGCAGGATAACCGAAAACACAAACAGAAGCCCTAATGGAATGCAGACTACACTACCCAAGCTACCGCAACAACGAGATTAAGACAGATGCTGAGTTGAGCAACATAGGCTAACCATGATGGACAGCATTAATCATAACACCTTAATTTGCCAGTTATACATGTAATAGTAGGCAAAGCACCTGGTGACAGTTAATAGCGGGTTATTGTAGTTCACTGAAATTGCTGTTGCAGTTCACACAGGAAAAATGTTTCATTTAAAATGTCCTTATCCACAGTACTTTAATGCATTGCCCAGCCATGCCCATATCTATTCTAAGATATACAGTAAAAGTAAGCCCATGGCAATAGCAAGTGGTACCAGTTAACCCATCTGCAGCTTTGTTACTAGCGACTCACTGCCATGGACCTTTGGTGAAATATCCTAACATGGCTGGTCACTTTGTACCTGCACAGATGTCGATTTGTGTTCTCTTCTGTCCTTGCCCATGCCCATAGGCCCAAGTGGTGAAAAGCGCGAGGACATGTGTTTTAAGGTGTGTCAGATCTCTCCCCGTTTCTCCCTTCTTGTCATGTCAAGTCATGTTCTGCTTTTATTATGACAGAGATTCTTCCTTAATGATGCCCAATGTGTCGTCCCTGAGGGCAAGGTGGATTATGAGATCAGGATCGGGATGGGTTTTGTTGCATGGATCCTGTGACATTATCCATGCAACAAAGCAAGTAAAACCATTACTGGACAGATCTGTAACAGTGGATGTTCTCAGAAAAGGTTATGAGGTCACTGCATTACGTAAGTGCATCATTTTTTGTCCAGGCAACACTTGTTTAATGGGCAGTTGGCACGCTCTTGCTGGCTTACAAAGGTGTGTGTGTGTGTGTGTGTGTGTGCACGCGCATTCATGTGAGTTGTTCTATTAATTTGGCCATGAGTGTATTAATTCATCTTTGTGTGTGTGTGTGTGTGTGTGTGTGTGTGTGTGTGTTTGTGTGCATATGCACATCCTTGTGAGTTGTGCAGAGAGCAGAGGTAGACTGCTTTGTAATGAATCACAACGCAGCTGTCCCGCCCAGGGGAGCTGATAAGACAAGGACAGCTTCATTATTTACAGTACTTTCCCCTAAATAATGTCCCTGCATCAGGCGTTGTTTTCTACACCTCTGAGCAACAGTAGAGTGTCAGGGAGTCTATACTGATGGAGACAGGGTACCCACAAGAGACTGTTAACCACGAGATATAAAGATGTTTTTCCCTCAGGCTATACATATTCACAACAATAACTAAATGGTTTCTGATTTCACTGCACTTTATTTTTATGCTATACACTTAACATCAAGTTGTTTGGGCTGTATTATGTTGTATTTTCGTTTTCAAACAGAAGTTTGTTCTTAAACATATGAAGAATAAACTTAAACTCAACTGGAAAATAATTACTTAACATAATTTCTTCTGTAGGCACAGGGAAAAAATTCATATGGTTTTTGGTGATGTTTATGATGTTTTTGTTTTTTGGGTTCACAGAAAACAACAGAATGACATATTTGGTCAAAGATTTCCCAAGGAGAATCGCCATGGCAACAAGGCCCAAACTGAGGAGCGTTATGAGATGTCAGCAAGCGGGCGAGAGAGAGACCACCCAGGTGATGCACACACACACACACACACACACACACACACACAGTTATCTGTAGCTGATTTGTTGAACTCACATCACACACGACATTAATCAGGATTCCTGGACCTATCCATTGTTTTCCAGTAAATGGAACATCCACTTGATCGTCCTTCAGTCATGCTTCATGTCTGTCAAGACTGGAATGGCTGCTAGTCTGCCGCAATGACTAACCAGCACATTGTGCTACTCATGTGCTAGTTCCAGAGCTAAGCTCGGGAGAGGATAACTGCACAGAGGAGGAGGGTTCAGGTCAACTGGACATCCTGACCCGGCCCGTTTGGACCACTTTCACTAGCTTCCTAAGCTTCAGATTCGCCTCTCCACGCAGTGGGCAGCCAGCCGCTGCTGAATCGCGACCTAAACCCAGCATAGAACCACGGAGGTGAGGACTGAAATCCAAAACAGATGAGGTTCCTAAAAAGTTTTTCAGAGTCGGGGAAAAAAAAAGTCCTACAAGAAACTGTGTTATCACATATTTAGGGTCCTGTTGCAGAGTTTAGTCCAATGTCCATACGGGATGAGGAAATCTCCGGATATAGCTTGTCTATTAACTAATTGTGTTACTGCTCGGAATTTGTGTTTGTGTGATAGTAACGCGCTGTGACGTATTTATGTTAGTATTTTGATAAATGTTCCGAGTAACTCAAACATTATCCTTGGGAGGACTCCCTAGTTAATATGGTGTGTCTCGTGAGCGTCTGTACACACCACGCTCAGTGAATGATTACATAGATCAGTGCCGGGGGAGTCCATTTGTGATGAAGGTTTATGGACGTGTCCGCCTTCGGGCGTGTTACGTGACCTTAGCACATTTTCCTATGGGTATGGTTACATTTGAATGCCTACAGTATGTGTGAGGCAAGGCGTGTCGGTGGCCATTCTTACACTGCACCTTTGTGTCACCCTAGGCTGTGACTTCACTCCGTCTGACATGACCTTACATAGACATGTTGCACTTGCATGCCAGTGTGCGTGCATGCGCGCTCGTGTGTCTGTGTGTTTTATGTGTGTCTGTGCGTTTGTGTGTGGTCAGGCATTACATGTAAATACTATTCATGTGTATACAAAGATATGAGTGATTCGCAATGAGTTTGTATTCTTTAAGAACAAACCAACATTTAATTGGAAGTAAAAAATCAAATAAAGAGGAATGTTGCTCGCCCTGTAAGTTCAGCTCGTTTAACCATTGTTTTTTTTTTACTTTTACACTACATTAACATTAAAAAACACTTTTCTTTTGATTTAGATGTGATGATATGATGCATATTTGCTACAAAATTGCATTTTTGTGTTCTACTTGTAATATTTATCACAAAAAAATAATTGTACAGAAGAAAAGAAGTTGGTGTGTTAAACATGTTTTTTCTTCTCATGTCTGCAGTTCTCCGGTGGTGCTGAAGATTAAACCTGGAAACAAAGTGAGACATAGTCCCTTAAGCATTCCTGAGCTACAAAACACTTTTTTCATGTTCCCGTGTATTCAAAACAATTGAATTGATTTAAGTAACATTTAACATTTTCAAATAATTGATACCAGAGGTGGACAAAGCAAAAAAAATATACCTAACCTAAAATATTGTCTCATCCTAACCTTAACCTTTTTAAACCATAACCTTTTTAAACCATATGTTAATTAGTAATTACTAAGAGTCCTCATGGAGCTTTGTGGAAATGTGAGCTTCCAGGCACTAAGAAACAGATTTTATGCCTAACCTGGACCTGTAGCTCACCAGATAAGCAGGTTTTGTTTTGCCCTTACAACCAGGAATTGTCAGAATACAGGTAGGAAAGGTAATCATTTGTGAACTAGTACTACATGGGTGGAGCGAATACTTGGTTGGGATTTGTTTTTTCTGGATCTGGTTTGCCAACCTCTAATTGATACAAATATAGAAGTTATGTTAAATATTATAATCGTATGTTTTGAAAGGGACTGGGTGTGTATGCCCGTGTGATTTCTGGCTGTATCTATCTCTTAAAGTTTTTCAAAATAACCAGTTTGTCTAGGCTTGAATATCTTAACGATGGGAACATGAGCGCTAAAGGATGTTTGTGCTTCAAAGCATCCACAGTCACAGCAATTTCATTTCAGAACAAAGGCTACTGTCACACAAAAACCACAAGCATTTATGTTGCAACTCATGGCATTTATATGCCATATTTGTTTAGGGATAATCTTAACTATTTTGACAGTAGTAACAAATAAATGTGGTTACTATATAAAAATCGTATTGTTTTGATACCAATTACATTATAGAGTCTAAAGATTATGAATATTGTAACAGCCAATACTTTGTGTCGCAGCAGGTGAATGGAAGAACATCTGAACCACCTGCACAGAATTCCTTGCCAACGACAGTGAAGTTATCATTTCCAGCCAAGAAGGAAGAGCAAGCAATTTCCTGCTCCATTAAATCAAGTCTTTCCCGAGGTCTGTGTAACGAGGTGGGAGCTTTAGAAAGTCCAGATGGGTTCCAGTCAGTAAAGTCAACAGAAGATGCACCTATGAACTTGGCCCAAAGCTATGAAGTTGACATAGCTGACCCCACTGCGATCATGTTGTCCTCTACCATGGTGTCGGTTCTTGCCCCGCATAGGAGCGCCCGACCCCGACGGACCAAGAGGTGCGTGGAAACTGAAGATTTGGACGACCACGGGAATTTACAAAATGTGACGTATGGCTCAAACAGGTTGTCTTTTGAAACTCTGAGCCGGCACAGTGGTGACAGGGGAATGAGACAGGGACCCCATGCTCAGGACAGAGCTTCATTGATGGGGACCAAGAGGAGCACAGTGGGATGGTCGACTATGAGTGGGCCGCCAAGCATAAATGTGGAATCTGCAACAAGGGGGCCAGTCAGTCAGTCTGTTTCTCTGGCTGTGCACTCGAAGATTTTAGACAACAGAGGAAAAGAAAGTTGTGTTTCCAACACTATGCCCAGAACTGAACCTCCTGTCTCTTCCCTCTCTTTTACACGACATGAACCTCAGGGAATATCCCAAGCTGCTCACCAAGGAAAATTGTCATCATCAAAATCCAAACCAGTAACTAGCAGCCTCCTCCTTTCACTAAGAAAACATTGCAGTTGGAGGAACTCCGCCCTGTCAGGGGCAAACCCTGGTTCAACCAGTGACAGGGGTGCAGAGGTGTCAACACGAGATCCCTTATCAACCTCACCCAATAACAATGAGCAAGATCAGTGGAATTCACTCTGTTCACCCACCTCTTCTAGTACAATTAATACCAACTTAATTTGTTCCCCACCCTCCCCCAATAACGGAGAAGGAGGCATTTCTAACATAGCTTTATTTTCAGCTTCATCCATTAACAGAGACCCAGAAAGGCAACGTAATCTGACACAAAGTGAGACCTCACCCACCCCATTGTGCCCCCGCAAACAGATGTTTCTAACGGATGCACCATCAGAAAAGCAACAAACATCCTTAAACGCTGAGGAAATTATCACAGGAAGCCCACTCTTTTCGTCTAGGCTTTCCCAATTTGACCGTTATGCCTTTTTAAAAAGTCAAACCCTCCCCAGAGGGACGACACTGAGTGCCACGTCTTGGTGGAAACAAGATACCCAGGAAGATAATAGCTTTAGCGATGAAACAAACATCAACAAAAATGAAAATGAAACAAGCGCACCTGCATTTGCACCCTGCAATAAAAATACTGACTGCACCTTCGCAAGTACCAATGACAACAAGAGGTTTAGCTACCAAATCCCTGCTAGTGAAGACAACAATACCACAGCTCAGTTTCTACACAAAAGTAACCCTAACATAGCTTTTAAGACTAAGGGAGGAGCTAGTGTGCTCATACAGAACAAAGCTCAGGATACACCTGGACAGTCTTCTGGCAGGTTTCCCAAACAGCCGGATGGCTCCAGTCTGAATGGCAGAGCAGCACAAAGGCCCCAGAGCTTGCCCAGTTTTTCATTTAAGACTAGAATTAGCAATACTACTGGGCAAACAATGCTGACTCACCCTCAAGGCCTCAGTAAAGTTGAGGTAAACAATAACATAACTGAATTACCACTCACTCTGCCTAAACCTAAAAGCCAAAATATACCCACAGAGAGCATCAGTAATCAAATGAATCATCATTACATACCCAGTACTGCCTCCCACACCGGTGTTTCATGTGAATCATCCTCCAGTAGTAATTCCCATCCGCTGTCCCTCAAGGTGCATAACCCAGCCACCACCAAGCTTCAACTCTTGGGCTTTGAAAGGACCTATCCACCCATTCACAAGTCTGTCCACCCTAAACTTGTATCCAGCTTAATTTCCACAACCTCCATGCGGTTGTCCTCCAGTCCCAGAACCTCTCTTCTAACTTCTCCTACATCTCATCCTACCACTGCGGTCACCACCTCCTTTCTCCTTACCCCCCCTGCAACCCCGACCCGTCCGCCTTCCCCAAAAACCTCCCACCCGGGAGGAGAGCGGACGTTCTCCGGCAGCCTTGATCTCACCCCCAAGAAAGACGGCCTTCATTTGGGGGCCAGGGAGGCGAGGCGAGTGAAGTGGCAGGACTCTGTGGATCTGCAGCCGCGCGAGGCCTCCGACATCCAAGCTTTAGATTCACCCCGGTCGCATACCAGCCCTCCGTCGTATTCCAGGCCTACGCAGAGTGTAGAAACTCCCTCTATCTATTCCCTCCTGAGAGTTAGCAACCCCAGCGAATCTACCTCACCTTGCTGCCCTCCCACCCCGAAGACCACCAGCATACAGTCATGGAGAGGAGGAAAAAGTGAGAAGCCTTCATTGTTACAGTCTTCCAATCAAGGATCCACGGAAGAAGGAAATACTCAAACAAGCGCGTCAGACCGCCGCTTGCACTTCACATTTGACCATAGGGAAAGGGCTTTGACTTCACCAGGGACACTATCGGAAGAAGCAAAACAAGGCCACTGTCGGTCCCTCTCTAGTGACTTTGCCAGTGGCTATAATTTTCGTTACAGCTTCCCACCTTATTTCATGCTCAAGTCCACACAGTCAACAGAGGGACATGGTAAGAATGCAGCAGCTGTATCACCTCTCTTCCCTGAGATCTCATCCGCCAAGTCCCCCACTGACCTACAACCTCCCTTACATAGTGACCCAGCTGCAAACATAATCTCACATGCCGCTGAATTGCCTCAGTCATGCATCGACTCACGCCAACCTCTCTCTAACAGAACAGGCTTGGCAGACATTTTAACATTTGATAGTACAGAAAAGGACTGTGTAAAAGATGATAGCCGACGTCAAGGCAGACAGAGTTCTAAAGATATAATTTCCCAGCCACTCCCACTACATGCTGATAGGGTAGCTAACTTTCCTTCAACGTGTGTAGTTGAAACACTTGTGTACAGGATTTCTAAAGTTGATTCTACAGTCAATGTAGACAGTGTCACACCTTTGATTAACCATGGTTCAAACAAGTCAAACAGTGTGGGTGCGAGTAATTTACACTGTCAGTCACATCAGAACTCTAATGAGCGCAGGTCCGATGAAGGTAATGATGAATGTAGCAACAGAAAAACTAAAAGGAGTGCGGTAGGTAAGAGCAGATCTTTTCCTTTGCAGAGCAAAAAAGAAATACTTCCTTCAGAAAGCCCAAACAAAGTCCTTTCCTCCACGAGGAAAAATGTGAGCTCACCAAATGAGACTCATAAAACATCATTTTTACCAGACAAAGCGAGGCCAGAGACAGGTAGAACCCAGAAAAGCACCAAAATGGACCAGGTTTTTAGTAGACTGAGACAGGCATTTAGCAGTAGATATTGTGAAGATGACTTTGTGAAATATAAGCAAGCCTCCCCGACATCCTCTGTTAATGGATCAAGCAACATTAAAGCGATGACTAACAAAACCGTAGAGAGGAGAGAGAGACTGACAGGGGAGGCTGTGAGAATAGGTGACACAGAAGTGGAGAAGAGGGAGGGATGGACAGAAAATAGGTACACTCTTATAACATCATCAGACAAAGAAAACAACACGGCCGACAGTCGGTTCCCTAACTGGTCAGGCAAAACGAGCATAGACAGTCACCAAAGCATGCCCTCTGCATTGGAGGCTTTGCAAAAGGATGAAAATGCTCTTACAAAAGAACAACTATCTGAAAGTAAAATTGTGGCTGGCTTGAGGAGCCACAGCCCCGTAGGGCATCCGTTTGACGTCTACAAAGACAGCAGGGTCGATTACAAGCCAACAAACCAGTCCCTCTATAGAGATCCCAGTAATGCTAGGCAGCAGTGCGGGAGCTTTATCTACTCCGCCACATTTCCCATGAAGCGTAGGAGCTCCACAGCCAGCTCCTATTCTCCCCTTTGCCCCTACACCCCAGGCGACGGTGCTGACGACAGCGTTTTCTGCAGCCCGAAGAGCCAGCATCAGAATGAATCCCCCTCTTTTTGGGAGCCGGGAGGAGTCGAAGGCAGCCCGGAGTCGACAGGCCCCACGATCGGAGAAGGTCCACGTCGGGACAATGGACACATGCGCTCTCATTCCTCCTGTGCAGACTTAAAGTATGGCATTGAAGCCCGGCGTTCTATTTCCGTGAGCTCTGTGCTCTCCAGCAGACCGTCAGGGCCTGGGCGCATCTCCAAGAGTGTAAGCCCCCCCGCGGCTTTGTTAAGTTTTGACGGACATTCATCCAGGGGTACAGGCAGAGGCCTGGATCAGTGGTCAGTCACAGGCCATCAGACATCATCAAAGAACAGATGTCAAAGTGTGGGTGATTCTTGGGGTGACAAGAGAGCGTCGTTCGCCCGTAATGATCCTGGACAAATGAAATCTAGATCTCTTCCTCGATCGCTCGCCTCATCCTTGTTCAGTTGGGGTGCCGATTTCACAGCACCCCCCAACCAGATTACCACCAATCGCTACACATCCACAAAGCCAGGCCTCGCCCGGAGCCCCACTAGCCCGGCTGACTCTCACGTTGCGTGGGACACAGAGGGTCCTCTAACACCTCCTCCGTCCCCTCCCCGTTCACCAGTGTCCAGTTGCATTTCCAAACCTCCCAGCCTTTCCTCCCCTCCCTCCCCCCGTTCGCCTGGGTCTTCACAGGACAGCCAGTCTTCCCCTAGAGGGCACTTGCCCTCCCGGGGCTACTTCTCCAGCCTCAGTGCCTTTAAAGAGTCCTCAGACAGCAGCTCTGAGACAACAACGGATGATGAATATTACCTGGAGGCCGAGGAAGGTGAGGAAATGGAGACTGAGCTGTGAGTCGCAGAATAACTTGACATGGTCTAGGATCATGGCCTCCTGGAATTACAGTTTGTGAGGAGAGTCCAGAATAAGGCAAGAGACAATTCTGGAACCCCTAACATTATAGGAAGGAAATACAGACGTTATTCCATTGTTCATCTTTTTCTAAAGGAGCACTTTTTCACAGTTTGTGGGTTGAAGCTAACAACAGAGAAACCTAGAAAGACCTGCTCGCCTTTGTCAGCACCAGTTTGTTAAGTTTTAGCTAAGAGCAGTACTCAAAAGCTGTTAGATATTAGACATTAGCTAGCCAACTAGCCAAAGAACACTGTTTTAAAAGGAGACGTGTAACACACTCACACTTTCACACCTCTTTCAATCGGTTTGAGGAATGATGCTATCTGTTTTTTGATAGTCAAACCATTGTAATCGATGTTTTGTTGACAGATTTTGCTAATTTTTGCTAGTAGGGTTGCATTTCATTCTGCCACTTTAGTTGTTTAGATAGGTGATGTGAGATGTGACTAATAAATCGACAAATAATATTTTGTAATTTTTGTTATTTGCAGATTGAAACAAAGCGCTGTAAGCATTGTACATTTAAGAAGAGTACATTTAAACTATTCATTCGCTGCGTTCTAACTACAGAATCTTTCTTTACAGAAGCTTTATGAAGTTATATATTGTTAGATGTGTTATGGAATTTACAAATATTAAATTTACAAATGTTCCTAGCTCCTGGTCCTAAGTGCTATTCTACAGTATATATTTTGTTAATGCCTAATAATTATTAATAAAGAGTCTATTTTTCACCAAAGAATGTATTTGTGTGTATTTTTTATCACAGAACTTGTATTTTATGTACTGTGTTGCCACATCAGCCAAACTGCAAAAGGAAATATTTAAATTTAGTTTGGTTTGTCAACTTGGATTTCTTCATTGCCAAACTTTGCCCAGTCTTAACCAATACAATAATTGCTCAGGCTACATTGCAGTGTGTGTGATGTACTTTATATTGATGATAGGCCAGTCATTTACAATGCCTTGTCAGATTTGATCTGATACAGGTGGAGCTGTTTAATGTTCACATGAAAAATATGGCATTTCTGTTCCTGTTTTCAACTATGATGAATACGTTTTATGAATAGTTTATTAAATATGAAGGGAGGATAAGTGATACATTACTCTTAATTATAGTCTGCAGTGTCCCAGTGGACAGCTAAGTAGCTTGGCTTGATTAACTAATCAAGCCAGGCTTGAAAAAATTATTTTCATGTAAAAAAACAAATAGCATAGACCGCATAAACTATCACTATCAACTATCAACGTGTTTGTATGGGACTGCTTTTTGTGAATAAAAATTAAGATCTCAAAAAATGAGGGGGCACCCGGATTTGAACCGGGGACCTCTTGATCTGCAGTCAAATGCTCTACCACTGAGCTATACCCC
>JAOEHI010053225.1:0-15507 GCA_025447815.1 Percopsis transmontana | reverse complement strand
ATACATACATACATACATACATACATACATACATACATACATATACACACACACAGTATATGAACATATGAATGTTTTACTAAATGAATTTTAGAAAATTTTAGAAAAGTTTTTTTTGGAAGAAAAGGAAAATAATTTCCTTGATGTATATGATTGTAATTTGCTGTAGAATGTTGTTTTGTAGGATAAACGAGGAGCCCTCAGCACAACTACCACTGCTAGGGATGGATATTGCGTAACATTGTTAATAAATATTTCAGCATCTATTTTACATTTGGCTGTGTGGACCGCTGCTTTCTGAAAGGCCGTCTGTTGGAGAGAGGGCAGTTTAACATAAAGGTGTGGGAAGGATGAGGAAGTGAAGGTGAGAGAGAGGTAAATGTACCTTATTCTGTGTCTATAAGCAGAAAGGGAAGAGACCGTCCAGAAGTTGAGAATTAGTCATACAATCTTTTTAAATATGTTAATATGTACAATATATCCGTCCTAACTAAAGGAGGGTTGTGCATTGGTAAATAAAATAACTTCTTGACGTTTAAACCTTGACCTAAAAAGGACATCAGCATCTGTGTTTTCTTACTCTAAGTGAAAAAACATTTTCATTCAGCTCGGCCTGCATCCTCATGGGAAAGAGAGGCTCCCACATCCATCAGACTGCAGGTGTGTTGGATTTTACCTCCTTTCTTTCAAATAAAAAAACCTATAGACTTGTTTGTTTTATGATTTAGAATATTAGGAGTGGTGATATTGGTCGTCATGCCAGTAGAGGGAAGGGAAAATAGTGAGTGGGCAGTTGACTGAAGTGATCTGTGTTTCCTGGTTCCTGTAAACTGCATCACTTTGTCCACAGGAATCTTACGGCTGCCAAATAAAGTCTGGCGAGTTGGAATGAAGTAGAGTCCTTGTTTATTTAGAAATGCAGAACTATACTGTATAGATAGATAGATATAACATTATAATTACTGAGTTGTTGACAACGTGTTGTCCTCATGTCCCAGCTCTGCAGTCCAAGTTTCGCAGATACCATGTAGGTAGAAAACATGTTTGTATAAAGGTCTTCCTCCCACAGGCACACTAAATGTTTCCGCCCATGGGAATGACGGAGGTACTGGAAGTCAGCAGACTTTGAGGCAGGTAGTTAAGCTTGTTTTTCACATACTCTCTTTATGTTATGGGTGTCAGGGTGCATGTACACCACCCTATGTCCTATGTTACTGAGAAATCAATACACGATTATTGAAAGGCACACTAAGGTGTTGCACAGCCATTAAAGAGCGCCAAAAAGCACATTTACGTGTTTGCAACGCCACTTAGGCGTCATTTCACTCATGGTTTTTATAACAGCAAACGTGAATGTGTGTAACCCGATAATGCCATTTTTACATTTTCTTTGTATTGGGTTATTTGTTTCAACCCACCGTATGTAAGAAAACCTACAATTGAATCCATTAGGCTCTGAATGAGCACACAGTGTGGGTGGATATGAAGTCTTTATGTAAGACACAACACCTTGCCCCATCGACAATAAGCTGACCCAGTTTCTGTTTCCTCTAATGTCTGGTGGTCAAATCTTTGACAATAACACTGGTTCAATCAGACAATGCGATCAAAAGTTACTTTGGTACTGTAGCAACACAAAACACAGAAGTGTAACAAACATTCTGCCATGCAATTTCACCATACAAACCAAAATCTTAGATTACCATACTTCTATTATTTTTGTCTTGTGCTTGAGATTTGATTGAAAAAAAAATGATTGTAGTAGTGGACAAATTTACTTGTAATATAATTTACCAATCACATCACTCTGACTCTGACCACTGGAATAGTGTTTTTTTATTTTATTCTAACCTACATGTGTAGTCATGAACCCAGTTTCAGAGCAGCAAAGAAAAAACTAATTTTTCATTAAACATGGTTTTTATCTGTAACGCATTTACTTTTTTATATTTTATATACACCGCAGTGATGAGTTAGCAATTAGACACGCAACGAGCATGAAAGGTCATTCCAAAACAACAGTGAACCGGACAGCCTGGGTTTGGTGTGTATGTTGGCTGCACATACTGTACTGTGCAGGTATGAGTGTAACTGTAAAACAGATAGAAGTCAAATATAAAACAAACAAAACAATTGTGAACAGTATTGGTAATAGGTCCAGCATGTGCATTGTAGTTATCCATCATAGGCTGGAGAGGAAGGCTTCATAGAGAAAGCCCTAACTTTACACCTACAGTCTTATTTTGGGCCTGAGGACTATGGGAGATTTAGACTTCCAGGTTAACTTATCCTGTGTCTTTGGAGGTAGAAGAAACTTGAGTACCCGAAGGAAGCCCACTAGAACACTGGGAGAAAATGTAAAGAAAGGACAAACCCAGGAGGTTCTCTGGGTTAGCACATGAGAAGGCCTAAAGCTTTTCAACTGGATAGTCTGTAGCTTTATACATGTAAAACAATCCGCTGTTGATTGTTGGGCAGTTGGCTGTGTGTCACTTTACAGGACTCGCAGGACATTCGCTCACTTTATATTTGAGTCTAGTGACACTCTAGTTGTATAACATGACCTTCTGGCTCTTTCTGTCTAAGGTCAGGGAGATTAAACTAGACCCTTACAGAGGTCCAGCAGGGACCATAGGAGTAAACATGCTGATCTGAGACATAGAAACAGTGACGTAGCTAAATAGAGTTCTGGAAATGTATATGGGAACCTACTGCTGTGAAAGTTCTTTTTTTTTTAACAGACCAAAAGGGATTTTAGTGTTTATTTTCTCTTTGAAAAACATGCGAGAGCCGGATGGCTCCTGTGCATGCTCTATGAATTCTCATACCCTAAGTGAAATTCTATGCTGTTGGCAGTCAGTTGTGTTTGGCTGAGGCGGGGGTAAGTAAGAGGACCATGTGTAAGCAAATTAAGTAGTTATTACATATCATGTCTGCAAATGTCTGTCTTGTTCACACTACACTGTGATAGCAAGATTACTAGAGTCTTCCATCGTGCCATGTGTATGGCATGTATGTATGTACTGTATGTATATGTGTCTTGTCATTTGGAATGTAATATAACCGAACACGTTTACACATGTTAAGTATGTTCATTTCCATCCTGCTTCAGTAACAAGCGTGTTTGTTGAGACTCCGATTGGAAAAAATGGAAGTGAATGGAAAGTTAAAAAAAAAAAAAGTGTCCACACGCAATTATAGAAGCTAGTGTTGAGCGTGAGGATCAGTATACAGTCAAATGTTCTACAAAACCATATGCCCTTTAAATAGGCATCCGGTCTGGCGGGTAGATGAGTTGTTTTGAATGCTGACCTTACTCTGCTGTCTGTCAGAGATGCCTTCAAAGCTGCTTCAGCCTTTCCTCTGGTCTAGTGAGTGGTGAACACAGAGCATTGTGCCAACAAAGGTTTGGACCTGTATCACTGTAAAAAATACAGTAAGGTACAACTGTATATCGTTCTAAGCTCTGGGCGTATACAGCATGCAAATTAATTACAGACCCTGGCCTCCCCCCCCCCCATCTACTCTCATAGTTAATGTGTGTACAGTACATACAGTATGTACCATGTGTATACATATAGTAAGTGCCGGAGAATGACTGTACTGTGTTGTTGTCTGTGTGTCACTGCAGGAGAGTAGCAGATGGCAAGCAGAGCCCTGATAACACTTGCCTGTTGACAGTGCTGGGCTGCACTCTACATATAGTGTGAATATCTCTCTCTCTCTCTCTCTCTCTCTCTCTCAGGCCGGCTGAGACCAGATTCTGCTCACCACGTACCACATGTCGTATGGAGCAGAGATAGTCTCTCTGCCACGCTGCCTTGAACGCACACGTGATGAAGGATGCGGTTAAAGTCCTGTGGAGCAACAGTTAGGAGGGTTTACAGCTTAAAGATGTAGAAATGCACAGTTCACGTAACACCTACATCTTTATATTTGATCCACCGTGTTTCATTTCAGTTCAGTAAAGTAAGAGAATCTATACATTTGCATGTAGGAGATTAGCCTGGTAAAACCATTCTGCATCTCAACGAGGCTAACGCTGAATAGTACAGACTCATCTGCCTGTGGAACAGGGCATGAGTGTGTATGGTATAATGAGGTTGTGCGTGTACATTATATTGGTAGACAGGAGAGGGCGGGGACCTTGGTCCTGAGGAGGTGGGGGTACCTCTAGGGTACCCTAAGAACGGGCCTTCGAGCCCGTCCTCTGGCACTAAGGCAGGAGAAAGGTGTGGTGAGGCAGGTCGGGCGCAGCTGTTATCCGGCTGGCAACTGTCTGGTATATGCAGCGCGCTTTGTCTCTGCCCTGGGTGAAGCGCTGCTCGCAGCAACCCAGGACCAAGAAGGAAGGAAGTAAGCAAGGAAGGAAAGAAGAATGGAAATAAGGGCCATTAGCAACCTCAGTTAGAGGTCGTATGACCTTTCCAAGGAAGTGACACATCAAAGACAGGGACAGCCGCTGTTTCATAATGTGTCTTCTGTGCATGTTGAAGTCAGCTGGTTTGACCCAGAACTCGCTGGATCTCTACCACTGCCTGCGCTTCCAGGAGCTAGCAGCAACAGGCGGACGAGTGGTAGAGCAACCGGCCTGTTCAAGTTTGAGCCGCACACAGCAACAATATCAGTGATTGTTATGGAAGAGATGAAATGTCAAATGCAAGTTAGCCTCATCAGATCCTGGGGGAGGATGGTTGGCAGGGATACAATGGAGTTACTATGGTAAGGGGGGGGGGGGGGCAGACAGACTAACAGACACAAGAGTGAAGCAGAAACCCTAAGGAATTGAGGACAATTGTATGAAAGTGAGAGAACAGCAGAGAAATGACTGCTAATTAAGAAATAGTTAATTAGAAACTACCAAGGATAATTTTTTACACAAACAAGCAAAAGCTGTTCTGCCACTCCTATAGAGAAACAAAACATAGTATTAATGTTATTATAATGTTATTCTCCCTGCACTGTACAACCTGTACAAAGCAGGTTGTACAGTGCAGGGGAAAAAGTACATATGTGTACAGTGTAGTTATATGTGTATTTCTTACTTTATAGGGAATTTGTTAGCCATGTAACACCTCCGGTTAATTTCTCATTTTAAACTCATCCCTGCTATGACCGTCAGATGAATAGATAGACCTAATTGGACAATGACGCATGCAATTGACCAGACTTTCTGGTTGCAAATATTTGCCATTGGATATTGTTACACATGAAGTGAACTATGGGGGTTACTGTGAAAATGTTTACTGAGAAGCTAATGCTTTTTTTATATACACGTAGGCCTATGCCACATACTTGCAAGGTCAGGCTGTTTGCAGCCAGCCACCTCTTGCAAACTGTCAGACAGGGAGAACAAAACAGGACCCCACACAGGCTGTGGTTTTAGCATTGGTTAGATACAGGATGTCAGGTCAGCTGTTTATATTGCGGTTATGACAGGTTAGTGGTTAGGGTGGTTGATTCCCAGCTGAAAGTTGTGGGTTCGATATAATGTAGGCTACCCACTGTAAGTCACTTTGGATAAAAGCAAAGCTCTGTTTTTGTATTTGTAAATAAATAATGACCATAATAAGTCTTTGAAGGCAACAAGAAAAATATACTACTCTACATTAATGGGATATAATACAAATCAAGCACTAAATAATAAAAAGTTCATTACTATTTTCCCTCAGGGAGACTATAAATTAATATTGAATGAATAATAATTTTTCGTATGACCATGATATTTGAAGTAAAACATAAACCGTATATATTTATAATTCAAAGCTCAGACTAGTAATTACAACTGTTTCTTCTTAAAAAAAAAAAAGAAAAGAAAAGAAAAGAAAAAGCGGGAAAGTGAAGCAGACCAGCACATAAGTGTTCAACAAAGAGGACGAGAGACGATTGCACCGGCATGTGTAATACATTCCCTACCAGCTGATCACCACAGTGACGTGGACAGGTGTACTGACTAGTTTGGAGGGGAAGACATGGCTGCCAAGTAGTGAGTCAGTTAGATGAGAGCAGAATGGCCTTCTATTAAAAGTGCAGGGCAACTTCTCCAAATGATTAAAGTCACAGAACTGGAGCAGACCAGAGCCGACTGCCCTTGTCCTGAAGACGCTCTTGTTCTTGGCTCTTGTGGAAGATGTGTGTGTGTGTGTGTGTGTGTGTGTGAGGGAAAAAGTAGAGAGAAAGAGAGAGAGAGATGACGTAAATAAGTCAACCTTCATGAAATCTGAAATGGTTGCAAAATTCCCAGAAACGCAGACAAAAAAAAAACAAAGTTCACGCACCAAAACAGATCTGCTTCTTAAAGCTGTTCCAGCAGAAAGCAAGGAAAGAAAACTTTTCTCTAAAATGGAACACACGGCAGCATGCGAGCACGTGTAGCAGCTCAAACCAGAGAGGGCGGCACTGAAGGGGTGTGGCCCGTCCCCTCATTTCCTATTGGCTGTTTTTTCTCCGCTGAAGAAGTTAGACACCCCTCCCCCACCCCCCTTCCCCCTAGGCAGGATCCAAATGAGTCAGCACTGATTCACTGTTCCTCCTCTGAGCAGTAGAGGAGAGGATAAAAAAGGGAAAAAGACGACTAAAGATAAAAAAAGGGAAATAGACGACCAAAGAGAGGGACCTAGATAGAAGCTAAACTAACATATTAGAAAGAGAAACATTGATAGCCTGGGAGTAAAAAAGACAGGCAGGTTCTATAGAGAAACACCGGATTAAGTGTTTTGATGGTTTGATTCAGACTTCGACTGCCTGACTAAGGCCCTGACTAACAAAACAAAACAAAAAACTCCTCTCTGAATTTTAAATAACGCAGAAAGTACATTATAACAAAGAACATTATAATGTTGTTTCTTGTGTTATAGTTGTTTTTTTTCTACAGTGAATAAAACTGATATTTTGAGATAACTGAAATGAAACACAGAAGTTATTTATTAGAATTTATTGATTGATTGATTCTTTGTATTGTTTGATTGTTTTTACAAAATGCCAAACATCGGTCACAAATAAAGTTGAGACAAGAATCGTTGTGGTTGTTCTGTGACATTTATTTATGTCACAATATCAATAATATGTGACATAAATAAATAGATCATTTTCTCTATTTCTCCATTTCTCCAGTCACTTATGCGGTTTTGTATCTTGTTACTTACAGGACCTTTTCTAATCTAATCAGCATTTCAGCAGCTCTCACTTTGTAATGACGAATACCCTTATGGCTTTCATCATATTGCCATTTGGACACAACTAAGAGTGTTGCTAGGGAACAAATGGGTACACAGGGCTGAGGACAGAGGTGTGTGCATGCGTGTGTTTGTGGGTATGAGTACTAGAGTGTGTTAGTGTGCATGTATGTGTGTATGTATACGTACACTGTGTCCGTGTGTATTTGTGTATCCATCCACACTTATGGAGTCATGTGTATTTGCATGCGCTGTTAAGCCACCTGACAGTTGGCAGCTCTGCCCAGATGCCAGCTAGAGCGACTGGGCGATGTTGTGTACAGGTCAATCTACGCCATGTAATCCCAGACGGAGTAAACACGGCAGGGGAAGGGGTATCGTGCAGCCCTGTCCAGTACAGACCAGTAGGAACTTAACACAAGACTCTGGAGCATTAAATGTAGACTCAGTATATTTGGCAGTCAGTCTAGGGCAAACTATTCGTGTCTTATATGTAGTGTCCTGTGTTCGAAAGTCAGTGGTTGTTTATTGCTTGAGGAGATGCCGTGGTTTTGCACAAAATGTATATCTTGAGTTTGTATTGTTAACACAGGTTAACACAGCCTTAAACCCCTGTGTAATTATGTGTGTGGGCGTATTTGGGGTGCGGGGCTGAAGTGGTAAACAGGAAACAAACATACACACATTTAAAACCACAAAGTGATTGTTTCTCTTTGTGATTGTCTTACATTACCTAAAAAACAGGAATTTTATTTATCTCATTAGGAGAGGTTGAGAGCCTGTTTACATTTTTTTTTTACCTAAGACGAAATATTTAATGGTCTTTGAAAAAGGCTATTTTGAGAGTTAGAGTGAACAACGCTCACAAACATGGCAAGGGGCTATCTTTAAATTGGTTCATGATGTAGAATAAGGCTGCAGCCTACATCATGAACCAATTTAAAGTCCACTGCTAACTATGTTGATCTACTTGATCTTGACAGGACATTTTATTTGATATTTAGTGTTGTAAAAACTTTAACAATGACTTGTTAACATTGGTGAAATATTTCCTTGTTTAAATTATATTGTTAAACAAACAAATAAACACATTTAGAATTAGATATATAAAACTGGAAAAAGCAATGCTGCATCGAAATAAGTGGAGTCATCTCAGGTGAAATCTCTGATACTAAATGTCTTGGTAAGTGGGACATTATTGGTAAAAACTCAATAAGACTAACGTGCAAAAGCTTTATACAAATGTAAACTCCATTACTCTGTTATGCAATTTGCAATATATTTTATAATCAGGCTGAAACAAGATTGTTTTTAAGGTCAGGCTTTATTCAGACTGATAAACAGTTCTGGTGTCCCTGGTCCTATTTTGAGTGAGGTTAGATGTGTTTTTATGAGCTTTCCTCACCATAATATTGTCTAAATGCTTGGCAGTGCAGGTGCAGATATATGACCATGAGAACAAACTCGTGCCATGGTAAATGGCAAGGAAATATGCTCTCTGAAATCCCCAGTCATCTGGGTCAATTGCATAGTGGTATATGTACAGTATTTTTATAAATTAATTGACATGCAACTGTTTCATTTTATAGATGAGAGGATACTGATGCAGCTGTTTGGATTATCTGTTAGACCTTGGTGCAGGATTATGTTACAGCAGCTGTACTGTTGGTTTAGTAAAAGCAGTTATGTAGTTGGTTAACTGTAAAATTTAATAGCTGAGTGTTTTCACCTTGTAGCGATATACAAGCCTGAATTTTTCTGTGGACGAGACAGCATGCTATTTCGGAGGGAGTCAAGGGGCTCTCACCTAGATGGTGTTAGCGAGATCTGGGCTATGGCTCAGTCCTAACCTGGAAACCATACACTGGTGCTCATAAACAGAACACAAATGACCCACAAAGCATTGTGCTGGTGTAGTCAATGTTATTGATGTTGACATTGTTGTTCATTCCCAAACCTAATGGTCCTAACCAACTAATAAACATTGAGCATAGCAGAACAAAGGTACTTTTTACACTCTTAATGTGTGTATTTTCCACAATAACAATAACTAAACAAAATAGTACAAAGTACCCCCAAAGCACAATGATTACAAACCCACTTTATTGGTCAACAGCAGTGCTATTAAATACTGTCATGCTAGCTCAACACAAATGGAAGTATCTGGAAATGCCAGCTGTGTGCTGAGGCAATGAAAAGACTCTGGCATGGAAAGACTGCCGTGCGGTGCCAGGAATCTCTACTGGAGGGGAAAAAACAGGGAATTGGGTTAGTGTTCCATGTGAGTCCTCCTGCTTTAACCCATGCTAACTAATGTTAAACCATCTGCTACACCATAGAGTGTGAAGGGTCTGTATTAGCTACTATTTATGCATTTATTTATTTGTTTTATTTTAATAAAATTAATAAAATGTAATTACTTTTAATTAAAAAAATTATTAAATAAACATAATGAGAAAGAAGAAAATACAGAGGGGCAATAGACATATACAGCAGATGGGTTGGGGGCTGGCAGGGGATAAAATTAAATTAATTATGCTATTTGTAGAGTATGACCCCCTTAAGGGTGCTAGGTGGGTGGCATCAGGGAGGACAGGGTATAATTTGACTGGAAAGAATGTGTGTAGTGAGGAGAGGAGTGTTGGGCATTAGAGGAGGGGTGCTTGGGGGTGCCATCAGGACAGAGGATAAACCCAAAGGTCAGATATAAAGTTGTTTATTGTATATAGGCCTACATATTGATTAAAAAATAGAGTAGATATAAATGACTGGGTACTTTTATACATATGGTGGCAATTACAAACCTACCGAAATCATTTTAATCAAATTTAAATATAAACGGAACATTTTACGTTTATCAGGCTATTGTTTCTCAAAAAGGCCAGTTCATTTGTACTTGTAGAGGCATGGGGTGTGAGAGAAGGGCAACGGGGTTAGGGTGGGGTGGTGGAGGGTTTGGTGGAGAGGTGAGAGACTGTTTGGACGCGGGACAGATTGTGTGTTTGAGATAGAGGGCTCGGGTAACAGCGAGAAGTGACTGTGAACCTTTGACAAATAGCCAGACAGACAGCTAGCCAGCCAGCCAGACAGACAGATAGCCTTCCACAGGCCCTGCTGCACCTGTTGTTTTTCAGGAAAGCGCCACACAGGCTAGCAGCGGGGGGAGGCTGTGAAAGAGAGGGCACAGCGCGCTGTCAAGGCCCTCTCTATGACTCAGGACAATCTCAGGCCAGGGGAGACTGAAAGGGAGAGCGAGAGAGATGGCAGTAGAGCGAGGCTGGCTTAGATGGGAGGCACTCGGCGTGGAGGGAGGGGAACGGGGGGACTGCGCTATGAGTCAGCCATGGCTAAAAAAGGAAACCAAGCCAGCTCCAGCAGGGACCGTCAGGGTAAAATAAGACAAGTGGTGAAACGGCACTCCTCACATATATACATAGCCTCTCAGTCGTTTCAGACAGGAACATTCAGGGGCATCAAATAGACTCTTATAAAACTCACGTCAAGTCCCCCCCCTTGCATAACTGTCATTGACTTCATGCTTTGTTAGGAGATATCATGTTATCATGTTTTCTGCTTTACAAAATGGGACTAAAATTATATCTGAAGTGGTTAATGCTACAGAATTACATCCCTGTTCAGACATGACATGCATTCTGATGACTCATTAGGTATTAGTAATTAGTTTAAGATATAAGGGGAAATATGTATTTAGGCTCTTAAGCCATTCTGTAACTGGGGGGAGGGTGGTTGGGTGTCGATAACGACATGTTCCCCTCAGAATAGAGTGCCCCCCATCGTTAAGGAACGCAGTAATATGAGCTGCAGGGTATAGTATAGTCAGATATGTTATGTAGGGTAATACATTTTGCAGATATACATAGTAAAAAATTATATGTAGAAGAAATGTCATCCTGACATTCAAAGACTCCCAGCATACATCAACCGGTTAGGTGAGCGAGAAAATTCTCAGAGATTGGAACAATATCAATGCATTACAGATCCCAGGTGAGAAGAGGGGTGAGTGAGAGAGAGTGATACATCCTTCCAGTTTCCCTCTATTGTGACAAAAAGTGAGCTGTGTGACTTTATAACATGTTCTGATTCTAGGATTTAGGGAAACGCAATCAGCGCCTGCTGTCCTCTGACTCCGACTATCAACAGGGTTTGTGGAGTGGATTAAATCCTACCAATAAAACCTACAGCAGTACGCTTCTAATCCACAGCGGCATGCACAACGGGAATCATCAACAACAGACGTCACTAACATTACTAGACTGTTCTAGAAGGTTCGTTGGAGTGCCTGGTTATGACAGCAGCCCTAAGATATGATTCACCCAATATGCCATCATGACTGTATATTTCAGAACTGTCGAAACGCACTTCAAAGTGATTTTACACTTTGTACATAATGACAAGTCTTCTTAGTGTTCATTACCTTGAACCTGAGCCCTCACTGTAACTGCTTCTATTTTGACCACTGACAGTTGATGAGTTGACAGTTCTTTGCCAAGGGGAAAAGGAGGTGCTAACTGCGCAGGACAGCGCTCAGTAGTAGTAGCAGCGTGGTCTTGAATTTGTGGTGCTGTGCAAGGGTTGCAGACATGCCAGAGGAGTGGCATGCATGCATGTGTGTGTGTGTGAGGTAGGGTGGCAATGGAATGCTAAGTATGCTGGGATGCCGGTGTGGCAGGGTTGGAAGGCCAGGCATTGGAACATAACAGTTTCGCTTGAACTATCAAGTTCTGCTTCATACGGCTATAGTGAGACACAACAGCCCTGTGAGCTTATAGAAAGTCGCTAGCAATCAGCACCTTCACCTTTAATTATGCACAGGCCCCAATCTTGTTTGCCACCGGACTTTTCTAGTCTTCTACACAGTTCCACAGAGTTTCCATACGTGATAGAAAAACAGAAAAGGTCAGACTCAGCTTTCAACAGGTTGCTCATAGGAGTGTCTGCAATCTAAAATCAACCATTGTCCATAATATCTGATGGCTGTGCGGTGTGCGCACATGGCACAGCAGCTGCACCCACTACTGTTGTATTGTATATGTATGTACTGCATTTCAATTGTTTTAGCAGTGGTATTGGTGCTTGTGTTCATGGCATTTTGGTAGTTTTACCTTTTTAGCTCAAGCAAAAACTTAAGGTCAGGAACTTAAGGTCCTGCTATGTTTCACGGTTAGACGGTCTCTTCTTCCGCTGTTCAATACAGTGTATTCGGTGGAGGTAAACAAATTCCTCCTGGCATAGTTGCTGAAAAGTATGTGTCAGCTCTCAGTTTCAATAACACTAAGGGCGGGCCAGATGGAAGTACTTCAAACTGGAATAAACCAGCTGCAGCGAGAATCAAGACGAATCAAAGCACTTTAACATTGGCCTATCCTTCACTGTCTTTCTGTGAAACTCAGTTCCTCGCTATATCTCTTACTCATCAATCTTTCAATTAATCTTCACATGTTGGCCTGTACTTTGTGTATGTACTGTATATATAAGATAGTCTAGTGGTCTAGGTGTTGGACTCCCACCTGGAAGGTCGTGGGTTTGAGTCCCAGAGTTGGGTTCGAACCTACCTGTAAGCATCCTTGAGCAAGATGCCTAACCCCTATCTGCTCCAAGTAATAGCAGCACGTAATTGTAAGTCGCTTTGGATAAAAGCGTCTGCTAAATGACCTAATAGTAATTATTTATCAAAATTTTATGTCGTCCAACCTGTTTTTCAAAAACATTAAATGTTTACAGAGAGTGAGGCTAAATTCAAATACCTTTATTAATTATAATCAAACTGTAACATTTCAGAAAATTTCATCAGCTCTTATGTGTTTTGAAAAGATCTAAATTAATAAATGTTTGACTATAATTATTGTCTGTCTGTTACCCAATTTGCTGTGTCGATGATTTTACACCTTATTACAATGTCAAAGCACACTGTTTACACAAATAGCAATTCTTAATTTGATAATTTGATTTAAGTGCAGCTAACAACATCATTACCGAGTCTGTAATAGTTAAAATAACTATCCTTAAAATATCATCTTTCCAAAACTAGTGTTTGAGGTGGCTCATTGTTTGAGTGGAATGTGTGGGCTAGCTCCATCACTGTGGCATCATGCATCAGTGCAGAGCTGTGTGTGTGCATTTCTATTATGTCACAGTGATGATGGGGCACTGGCAAAGGGGGCGTACAGGGGCCTCCATCCATGGTGAACGTGCCTGGTCACAGCAGGCTGCCGGGAAACCTCTAGATCGCAGTGGCTTCTGGGTAGCAGGATTAACCAGTGAGAGGAAACAGCTGAGGCCTGTGTCGTGTCAGCACAAGCTAATCAACCCTCTTGCCACACACACACACACACAGACACACACATGTACACATGTACCCAACCCAACCCGGTGTTTTTCTTCCATAATCCCCACCTCCTTTATGCCATCCCCGGGGGTCACACACCCACAAAGGCCTGGCCCCACACGGAGGTTGAGGTGACAGGGAGGTGGATAAAGGGACGGTAAAGTGCTGTTTTAAAGTAGTTTGGACTGCTGAGTCAGCACTGGTACTCGGGGAGTAAAGTTTTTACACACTTTCTTGACTACTGTCACTGATTTATTATGTTAGACTGGAACAAACATGAGTTATTTTGTGCTATTAGGGTGAGTACACTACTGTACTCAGCAGGAAAATAAAACCAGAAAGGATTTATGCAGAACAGAACAATGTCAAATACAGTATATAATAGTAACTTAAAGTGTTTGCCACAATAGAAACAACTATTCTCTGCTAGTGAAACTAATTGATTGGTTAGATGTATATGTATATGTGTAAATAAATAAACTGTAAAAGAGGGAGAGCAGCATTTGCTTAAAATGCATGTGTCATTATATGCAGACAGAATTAACTAAGCAAACTTCAGTTGTGACAACAAAGACAAACTAAATCCAACCTTGCCCGTTTGAACTTAACAATGGCATGACACATTTGTGCAAATAAGCCTTGAGTAGACAATGCACAAATGATATGAACAGACAATGATATGAACGGCTGACATACAGTATATCCACAATAGCCATTTTATTATTTGATGGATATATACAGGAATGACCCTTCTTTGATGTAGCCCCACTGTGGAGAGGCTACTGTAGGTAATGTCACCATCTCTGCAGCCAGTTTGGAATTCTTTAGAATAACAGTTAGTCACTGTTTGAAGCTGAAACTAGATGCAGCTCTCAGGCAGATCACCACCTCCCATACAGGTTAGCAACAGGTCAATATACCCCATCCCCTCCATGCATGATTCAGCAGGGATCAATAAATGATGTGTATTGCTGTATGTCCACCTCTGGCTGTAGCCAACCTGCCTGGTAACCATCCACCCGGGTCCAGTTTCACGTTCTGATCCTAGAGAGGGCTGCTCACATATCTCTCCAAAAATACAGTGTGCTCCATAGCACACTGTATACCGTCACACATGTGTTGACATTTATGTGCTGATTTACACTTATATATCTAAAAATCTAAGTTTGGGAGTGGGTATACATCTCTCCAATCATGATTATAGAAAAAGTCTGGAAGCTTAACAAATCAATTTCCATATTTTATTCAAACAATATATTACATTATAATTAAAACATTAGGTCCTGTTTGTCATGAATCTGATCTGAACTGTATAATGTACACTCACCAGCCACATCATTACACCTTGCTAGTTGGACCCTCTTTTGCCTTTAGAACTGCCTTAATTCTTTGTGGCATATATTCAACAAGGTGCTGAAAACATTCCACAGAGTTTTTCCAATCTTCTATTGTATAATTTTGGTGGACCCGTGCAAATTGTAGCCTCAGTTGCCTGTTCTTAGCTGACAGGAGTGGCATCCGGTGTGGTCTTCTATTGCTGTAGCCTATCTGCTTCAAGGTTCGACGTGTTATGCATTCAGAGATGCTCTTCTGCATACCTTGGTTGTAACAAGTGGTTATTTTAGTTACTTTTGCCTTTCTATTAGCTCAAACCAGTCTGGCCAAACACCTCTGCCACCAACAAGGCCCATGCTTGGTTTGAACTTCAGCAGATTGTCTTGACAATGTCTACATGCCTAAATGCTGCCATCCTTTTTAACGAGCAGTTGAAAAGGTGTACCTAATGAAGTGGCTGTGAATGTGTGTGTGTGTGTGTGTGTGTGTGTGTATGTATGTATGTATGTATATGTGTATGTGTATGTATATATGTGTGTGTGTGTGTATGTATATGTATGTATGTGTATGTATATATATATATATATATATATATATATATATATATATATATATATATATATCTATATACACACACACTGTCTCAGTAAT
>JAOEHI010053224.1:0-10478 GCA_025447815.1 Percopsis transmontana | reverse complement strand
AATTGCTTTTTTTACCGGGTTTGGAACCTTTACCATTAATTTTAACCCCCTTTTGTGTCCCTCCCCACCACCCCCCCCCCCCCCCCCTCAGCTGCTTCACTACTTTTTAGCACTTTTCAAAACAGTGACAATTTAGGGAAAAAAATGGATAGGTCATTCTATAATTAGTCAGCTATACTGCTTCTTTACCATTATTGAAACAATGTAGGCCTATCACATAGATTGCTACCACTGCCACCACCCTAAACTGCCCGAAATGTTAGCTACCATGGTTAGTAAATTTGTCCCTGTGTTTAGGGTGACACGGCCATAGCATTACAGTCTGCACGGCTGCCAGAGTGCCCCAGTCAGCACAGACACAGCGCCAACCTGGGGGAGATATTGCTGCACTACAGAGCCTTGCTCCAAGGAAAACTGGAATGCCTTGCCAGAGATGTCCAGCAAATTATCTGTCCAGCCCACCGTCAATGAGCAGCTGGAAAAACCTGGAGGAAAGTTTAATCTCTTGACCAGTTACAGCATTTAGCAGATGCTTTTATCCAAAGCGACTTACAATTACATGAAGCAGATAGGGGTTAGGCATCTTGCTCAAGGATGCTTACAGGTAGGCCGACTCTGGGGCTTGAACCCACAACCTTACGGCTGGGAGTCCAACACCCAGACCACTAGACTATCCTGCCCCCTACTAATGCAGCCTCCACTCTATATCCTCTCCACATACCCTCTGTCCGCTCACCCCCAGGCCAACCTCTTCACCTACCCATTGGCTGTATGAACCTCTACGAGCTTGCAGAACTGAGATTAGAGCGGCTAAAAGGAAATGGAAATGGAAGAAATCTGAGCGACAAAAAGATCTGCCATTTCTCACCTCTTTGATCACCTCCTCTCTGTCCTCAGGCTCGGCCCCAGCTACCTTTAAAATGGCTAGGGGCCAGACCACTAGTCAAGAAACCCACCCTAGACGCACCTGCAGCCCAGACCAGTATCTCTCCTTCCTTCTTATCCCAAACCCTCGAGCGCGCAGTCTCTAACCAACTCACCTCCTACCTCTCACAACACAACCTCCTGAACCCTCACCAGTGTGGTTTCAGTGCTGCTCACTCCACTGAGACTGCTCTTCTCATAGTGACAGAAGCCCTTAATACAGCCAGAACCTCCTCCCTCCTCTCTCCTCAGTCCTCATCCTCTTGGACTTGCCTGCTGCATTTGACACTGTAAACCACCAGATCCTTCCATTGACCCTCGCTGAGGGACATCTGTCATACCCCTGCCCACTAACCACTGGTGTTCCACATGGATCTGTGTAAAGTGAAGTTGTAGGCTATGTGGTACATCTTGAGGTCACGCACATTTTTGAATGACTGTAGGAAGAGACCAAACAAATGTACAGTGTATAGGTTAAATCACAACCATAAAAGACGCAGGCAGCGAAAGCCAGCTACAAAGCAACAGACCATCAATCATTTAAATGAGCACCAGGGAGCGAATGCTGGTGACTTGGCAAATTGGCGACATGGAGAATTGACCAAAACTTTAACTTTATTAAACTTTACGTGAACGCCATCACATCCTAGGGAGTGCAGTCTAATTATTTAATTCATGAAATAATACCGTGCTTGTGGATTACGTGACTTTGGTGGCAAGCTTCCTCAAAACGTCTCACCCCTGTTACTCATGCCGGCTGTCCCTTTTATACAAAAATCATTGCGGCTCTGTGACTACCGCTGCTGCCTGCTCAGAAGCGGAACAACAATGACCATTCCGCCTCCTTACCTTTTGCACAGAACGGCGAGGCAGAAAGAAGGCGTAATATTCTTGCCTTGAAAATTCTGAAAATGTAAAAAGGGCAACTGTGAGCTGAATGCCGCCTTTCAACTGAAGCGAAAGGTCTGGTAACCACCTCATTTCTGATCATTTGAATTATGTTTTTATTATTCTAGAATAAAATGCAACTAAACAAAATCACTTGCATGTGATCTAATTGATAGCTAGTATGTGAGCTAGTATTGTTAACAGGATTTAAGTATAGTAGCTAGCTTTTGTGTAGAATGTGGGTAATTCCTCCATGTTGTGAGGCAGTGCGCTCTGGCACGTTATTTAGTAAGACTACACGCATAATTCTGAACAGACTTCTATCATTCAAACTCGAATCCTCATCGAGTCTCATTGTTAATAATTTCATGTTTCAACAATGTTTATATGCCCAGGCAAAAGGTATGCATACATTAAACATTTCTTTGTCTGTTTTAAAGATGTCAGGGAAGAAACAGAAAGATCTGTTTTCATTCTGTAGCCTAGTTTGAAAAGTGATTGGTCAACCAAATGGCCATTCATCACCATAGATACCACTATTGGTTCTATGTCGTTTCGTCAAATATAAAAATTTTTTTAATTTAAATTATAATTGCGTAACAGTCGCACAGCCCAGTCCAGACACTTCTCTGTCCTGGCACCGCAATGGTGGAATGAGCTTCCTGCAGCGGTCCGAACAGCAGAGTCACTACCGATCTTTCGCAAGAGACTTAAAACCAGGGGTCCCAAACTCCCGGCCCGGGGGCCACTTCAGGCCCGCCTTCCCCCACAGTCGGGCCTGCGACGGGAGGAAAAAAAATAATGTAATCTGGCCCGGCAAATCTAAATTCAGGGAAAAGCAGATCTCATCTGACAATTGCTGAGAGACTTGCCTCCATCTTTAACAGAACTGTTAAAAATGTTCAGTCGGTTAATATGCCATTTTGGAAGCACATCTGTGTGAAAAACTTTCTCAACAATGAACTTTAATAAATGCAAGTACAGGTCCAGGATTACTGATGCCCATCTTGAAGCTGTACTTAGGGTTTCCACTACAACCTCCATCAGGGCAAAGTTATCTCAAATGTGTGAGAATAAGCGCTGTCAGGTGTCTGGCAAGAATTAAAACAAAACGTGTGTGTGTGTGTGTGTGTGTGTGTGTGTGTGTGTGTGTGTGTGTGTGTGTGTGTGTGAACTATTCCATTTATGTTGAAATTGTTAAAAAGTTATTGTTATAGTATTATGTTTACTACTACTAAATATGTTTAATAAAATATGTGGGTAATGGTAATAATAAAAAAGGTACATTTTGAGAATATTGCACTTTCTTGGAGTACTTTAATGTGCTTACGGCCCATCTATGAGATGACCGTACCAAAAGTGGCCCCAGGGCAATTTGAGTTTGTATCTTTCTACCTCATAGCACCAATCCCACTAACAAAAATCCTTGTTCTATTCTTTTCCTCCTTAAAAAATTGTTTTTTTTGAATTCCCTCCTTTCTACCCTTTTAGATCAGCTCTTAGAATACCAAGCACTTTGCCGGAATTTAGGCTGCTAGCAATTATTGACTGTTTTGAGGAGTGAATGATAACTTTCGAGTAATGTACTAAAAATGTGAAGTAACCTTATGACATGATGCTCTCCTTATTCTAAGAGAATGTTATTTGCTCGCAAAAACTGGTGGTTAACCAGTTCAACTGTACCAATTGTAAGTCGCTTTGGATAAAAGCATCTGCTAAATGCTGTAAATGTAAATGTATACCTGCACTGGCACAGGTATGGCATTGGAGCATCGGGATTCTCTCCTCAACTGAGGCTCCAAATTGTGTCATAATTCTACAAGGAGATGCCTTGGGAGACGAAATGAGGGCCATAGTCTCTCTAACATATAGAACACAGAGTTCCACCTTGTTTCAACTGATTGTATCAGTTTGTGTTCTGGAATCTTCAGCTGTTTTTGAATTTCTTTGAGCCTCTCTGCTGCTCCTGTGCTATGGTGAAAGAAATCTACTATTGCTCTGCATCTCTGCTGGATGTGAAGTAAATCAGGAAGTGCCTTAATGGAGTCTTTTACCACTAAATCTAAAGTGTGTGCAAAGCATGGATAATGCACCCAACCTGATTTGCACACTGTAGCAACATATTGGCATCATTATCTGAGACTACATCCTGAACTTTGTCAGTTATTCCAAATGTTGTTAGCACTGTGTTGTCCTGCAAAACTACAGGTTTCTAGGTCATATGTTTACATTTGCCAGTTCTCAACCATAACATGGCATGATGAGGCAGTTAAATAAGCCTCTGGGGCTCTTGATGTCTACATGTCTATTGTCAGTTCAACACTATTTGCACCATGCAGATATTTTTTCACTTTTGAGCGGCATTCTATTTACTGCTGCTACTTTTCCTTCTATTAAACTTTTCCTACTTGGAATCCTGTAGCGTGGATCAAGTGGTCTTAACAAAATTCCTAAAACCCCCATCCTCAACAACAAAGGAAGGTAATTTACAATCATTTATGCAAGGCTTCTTGTAACATCCAGAGCTCTTGGGGAATCACCTAGGTGAAATAAATTTGAGAATGCCCTTTTGAAAAAAGTGCATTTTTAAATCAAACCACGTCAGGAAAGGGACGTTTATAAATGGCAAGAGGATTGTAAATGCAGATTAGTAAGTCTGTAAATAAATTTAGTATTTTTCAAACCTTTATTCTAGAAAAGACCCCAGGAGCCACATAGGCCTATAATGAAAAACTGTCACTTTTGCGCCCTCTGTGGGTGGTAGTGGAGAAGTGTACGTGTACTATTTTTTGGTGTGAGATCATTAGGAGAAAAGGTCTGTAATTGGAAACATTTGAATGCATCTGTCCACTTGTTGCCATTTTGTTGGCTTTGAAATGAATGGATGTAAAATACAACAGTATGAAACACATTTGGTTGCGGCAAATATGGATTAGAGAATTAGACACGTAAATGGACTTGATTTCTTGAGTCAATCATATATCATATATCCATTCGTCGCAATTGTCACAGGAAACACTAGGCATGCACTTGGCATGAGGATGTTACATGTATGTTCAAAAGATAAATCTCGGGTGTTGTAGTGTTCCCATACCCCAAAACTAAAAAAAAACACATGTTTATGCTTATATATTTACTATAAGGTAATAAAAGAAACATTGACCAGAAAGGGTCATATTCACAACAAAAAGTTTGTATAGACAATATAGACCAAACTGTAAACACGCAAGATACAGTAGCAGCTGGGGGATTTCCGAGCTCTGATTGGATCAGTCGTCCTGATCATATGATCGGATGCAACAGGCTTGAATATCCAGACGTCACATGACAAAATCCATGCTCAGTTCAGTTAAAATTTTCTATCCGCACAATGGCAAAGCAACACGGGGTGCAAATGGATTTTAGACCACCTTACGCTCAACTAAATAGAAGCCTTATGTGATCGTGTTTTTCCGATTTTTTTTTGTGTTTCCCTACTTAGAAACAAGTTGATTCGCGACACATTTAATTCGCGTCTAAGCGTAGCCTATGTGTGGCGCACAGTGTTTTATGGCTCTTTAGGAAAGTATCTTATCGTTTCGGTGTCTTTTGACGGCTTGTTTTCCACGCGCCCCGTGTAGCTTACAGTACTAGCAGCACATCCACGATGACAGAACGGACACCGCTTCTGCACTACCGCCTATCCAACAGCGTCAATGAGGATCCCCGACAACTTTCAGCCGGGTTGACCGCGGAAAACACAGCGAGTCCCAGGCGGAAGTCCACAGTGAACAGGAATCCACAGAAACTCTCCACCTTTTTCGGTGTTGTCATTCCCACCTTGCTGTCCATGTTCAGTGTGGTGGTTTTTCTGAGAATTGGTGAGTGTTGGCTATTATCACCTGAGAGGGGAACAGTGTTTGCTTTTAAAAATAATTTAATTCCTAATTGTGACAACTACTGACTCTCTCTAAACTCTATCAAATTTATGTATTTAATTATATCTTGCATAACCTTGTCCGAGTGAGACATTGTGCTTTCACACTGTAATTTTTCACTATAGAGCCTACTCTGTTGTACACATGACATGGAAAACAGTTGAATGTGAAACCACCAGATGTATCCTACTCTAATACAAATTGTTCCTTTTTTTTTTGGTGCCTTCAGTTATGTGACTAAGCTTATCTAAGGAGTTTTTACTCTTGCTTAGTGCCACACACAATCAAACACATATACTCAGTATATCCAGGCTTATATTATATGTAATAAGATGTCTTCATGTGAAATTTTTTATTTTATTTTAATTTGAGTTTACAGAGCCCTCACTAGATTTGAACAAAAGTAGAAGCTTCTTATGCACCAAGAGGGATAGATGGAAAAAGACACCCACAAATCAAAAACTAAACAACCACCTTTTAAATAAACATGTTATACGTAAAAGTTATGGGTCTTTACAAACTGGTGCCCTTAATATCATTTTTATTTTTTTTAATCTTATGTTATTTATAATATTGGGTCTTATGTCCTTATACTAGTTATCCTATTTAAAATATTTTATGGCCAACTTGTATGAAAATTGATTGTGCTTGAATCATGCTGTTCATGCTGTGACAGCAGAGTTCACAATGAAGCTGTGCTGCAGCTTCAGGCCACTAATCCCATTCACATGACTTTTAGAATTTCTTATCTGATAGCAGGAATAGGAGGCCACTGATTGCAGACAACATAGGCTACTTGAATGAAGAATAACGACATGCAATGTGTAGCCGGAGTAATTACCATGTAATATCCCTTTCTCTAGTGTATGCAGTGGTAGGAGCTAAAACGTTTCTAATGGTGAGTTGTCTGTGCCCCTGGTCTTGCCCCTGGTCTTGTGAGGTGTCAGCTGCTCTATTGTGGACACACAAACGCATGGCCTGTTAAGGGCTATAGGCTACCCTAACAATGTATATGACTTGTAAAAGGATTTTATTGTGAAGTAACTAGTGAGAAATCTCTAGCAATGAGAGGTGCAGCATGCAAACATTAACAAAGATCACAGTTTTACAGTTAGGGTATGACTAAACAATAATAAACGATATCACAGGACACAAAACTCAATTATCGAAGTACAATTCTCAGTGATCCAGCCACTGCATGCTTTGTATGCATGCAGTTATAATGGACCTGTATATATCTATCACAGAATGTTGTAATTTTGTAGTCAGTCATTTCACCTCCTGTTATGTGTGTCTGTATGCATGTACTATAAAAAGCCTTGCCCCTTTTGCATTCTGCGTGTAGAAATGGCAAACTTGTACTGCCGTGGACCTTTTTGAGACTGGAATAAAGTTACATTAGCCATTACACAGTTTTTGGGGGGTTATTATTGCACTTGGTGCAGTTTAGTTGAGGGTCGAAAGGATTGCGGAACAATTATGATATTGTGTGTTTACGTCAGTGGATGTTTAATTTGCAACATGGCCTTTTTAAATTATGGTTCCTCCAAATAACTTCCTCCAAAAAACACATGGATTTTACTTGCCATGTTTCAGTTCCCATTCGAGAGTCTGTCTTTCTGCCGTGGTTGAGCTCTTCGTTGTAATATTTGTGTGTGCAGGTTTTGCTGTGGGTCAGTGTGGACTGTACCAGACCATCGCCATGTTCCTGGTGGCCTACTTCATCATCAGCATGACTGTGCTCTCCGTCTGTGCCATCTCCACCAACGGAGCCCTTGATGCTGGCGGGGCTTATTGTATCCTCCACATGGACATATATATAAAATCTGCTTCCTACCTCCAGTGTTTTTGTTTACAATTATGTAATTGTAAAAGGCAGATGCTTTTATCCAAAGCGGCTTACAATTACATGCTGCTATTACATGGAGCAGATAGGGGTTAGGCATCTTGCTCAAGGATGCTTACAGGTAGGCCAACTCTGGGGCTCGAACCCACGACCTTACGGCTGGGAGTTCAACACATAGACCACTACACTATCCTGTGTATTGGACTAGGTAGATTTATTTTCAAATATTTGCTTGTTGAAATGTCCCCAATGAGCGTAATGGAGTGTAGTTTCACAAACCGGTACAGCACAATTGTTCCTATGATTACATTAGTCTGAAATTACAACACCCACTGAAATAGTTTTTTAGAATTCCCCGATTAGCTTATTACTCCTAATCTCTCATAATGTGCTACATCAGCATGTGTGCACACATAGCACACACATGTTTTCAGCCTTGACCATCATCCAGACATGATCAGCCGAGCACTGGGCCCTGAGTTTGGGGGCAGCATAGGAATCATGTTCTTCCTGGCTAACGTGTGTGGCAGCGCCCTCTTTGTGCTGGGTCTGGTTGAAGCTATAGTGTCGACGTTTGGAGTGCCTGAAGGTAGGGGTGTTGTTAATTGTTAAAACACTATATCTAGATAATATTTATATGCTGGCTACATGATTTTGATGCAGTATTTTTATTAAAGTTAATTTTTAAGTTATTACAGGTCACTTCCAATGAGGAATACTTACTTAATACATCGGCAAATTGATTTACGGCATAGATAACGATAAGTTCTGGTTATTTTGCTGGTCATTGTTATACATCTTGCAAAACAGCTGATGCTGTGACTCGCCTACTGCTCTAAACTATTCTCTTTAATACAAACACGCTAGTCACAGGAGAGCTTAGCTCAAGGTAGTGTGGCTCATGGGAATTGTAGTCTTTACTCTGGAAAACGCTATTAAAACTCCTCGTAGTTCATTCTCTCGTCCTTTTCCTTCTAGGCGGGGCGACGGCAGCCAGCTACCAGGTGCTGCCGGAGGGCTACTGGTGGAACTTACTCTATGGCACTGCCGTAGGCCTGCTCTGCCTGGTGGTGTGCCTGGTGGGGGCCGGTATTTACGCCAAAGCCACATTCATTATCTTCCTGGTGGTCATGACTGTCCTCATCACCGTCTTCATCAGTTTCTTTGTCGTGGGTCCGCGCACCGTACTGCTGCCGGCCTCCGTCGCAGTTAGTCCATCTGCGAATGGCACAGGACCACCCACCACTGCCAACTTTACAGGCTTCAAGCTGGACACGCTGCTGGGGAACCTGCCGGGTAAGGTGTAGGAAGCGGAGGCGACTTGAGTTAGAGGTGGGGATTGTTAGGGCTGTCCTATTTGAAATACGTAGGCTTGCTTATGACTTGCTTAGGTTATGGAGTGATGTGTGTTGATGCCACGACCTGGCTGCCTCGTTGCTCTCTCTTCCTCTCAGAGAAAGACACAGTCCAAATGCATTGCGGCCTATTGGTATAATAAACTAAGCATCAACTTTCCGGTGAGTAGACTGTGGTAATTCCACTCGTGCACTGAAACTTTGCTCACTGAAGGAGCTGGCGCACCGGAACATTGCAGTCATCACCGCCAATGACCATAGCAGGAATAAATGTGACACACCCATTAATCTAATCCATGACTACAGAAAGTTTGCTAGGATATATTGTATGTATCTTATTAGATTGTTTTAATCCACAAATCCACCAGCAAACCTCTCTGCGAATGAAATGTGGCATTCAGACTTTCACATGTTAAAATAGATTTTAAAATCAGATGCATTTTAAATCCATAGGATAAACATACATTGTATACACCCTTATTATAATAGCGAATGCAAGAATATATTAATACTGTATGTACATTGGAAATTCCCTCATGAAAGACTAGAAACATAAATGTTTGTGTAAATTTGGTCTATACTGCTGAATTTCACTACTAAATAAAGTAGTAGCCAATTGCATTTCATGCATTGGCACTTTTTTTTTTTTAGAGCTGTCATGTACTGTATACAGTAATACAATATTCTTAACTCAGCAAACCTTCCACACACACACACACACACACACACACACACACACACACACAAGCAGTTTCCCCCCCGGGTGGTTGCTGGTTTAAAAGATGCGTGGGATTGATTGAGTTGAATTAGTGTGCTGTTGTAAATATCCCCTGGTTCTTAATTTTCTTGGCGGAGTAACCAAGCAGTGTCCTTACTTTGGGAATTTACACTCCAGCATATGATTACCAGCTAATGGCCCCCAATTATTTATACACAAGCACACCATCCATTAAAGATCCCACTATCTGAATAAATACAAAAACAATACTTGTTTTCAGGTAAAAAAAAATGTTTTAAGCAATCCTTATACGGTCTGAGTTTCACAGCTGTGTTGACTATGCTAAATTACAAAAGGCAATTGAGTATTTTGAACAGGGCTCTCTAGATAACTTTTAGTAATATAACAAATTATTGTAATTTGTAAATATTTATGTTTCTATCTCGCTGAAATCTTACATACATGCTCATACATGTATTACACTAGACAATGAACTGTCTTTTTGATAGTTGTAATGCTTTATCTTTGCCCTTAGCTGATTACACAGTGGATTACACAACGGGAACCATGATGACATTTGCCACCGTCTTCGCTGTCATGTTTAACGGTTGCACCGGCATCATGGCTGGCTCCAACATATCAGGTAGGTGGGAGGGACCTGCCCGTGCTGGTGTGTGTGTGTGTGTTTGTGTACAAACAAAAAAAAGAGAGTAACTTATGTTTAAGTAACCAATGTGAGTGTGATAAAACCTGTTGCACTGTGTGTGTGTGTGTGTGTGTGTGTGTGTGTGTGTGTGTGTGTGTGTGTGTGTGTGTGTGTGTGTGTGTGT
>JAOEHI010053223.1:0-15511 GCA_025447815.1 Percopsis transmontana | reverse complement strand
GCTATATTTATTTAGCCCACGGGTCACTTTTGACCAATCACAGCGGACAGTAGGCCTACAGTAGCATCTCACTGTACGTGCGAGTGTAGAGGGAGACATTAATGATTTTGGCAAATTATGGCGCATGAATTAGGTGGATTATTTACTTTCTAATTCATTTTCTTCAATGTCTTTGGAGGAAAAATCAGAAGCGAAGAGACTGGGGGCACATCATCCAAAAGATGTTAAAATAACACAAAAAGACAAACGACAAAATCGTGGGTTTTGTGTTACTTGGTTTCAGCGAAGGGACTGGCTAACGGCAAGTTTAGCTAAGAATGCAATTTTTTGTTTCCCCCGTTTGCTTTTTGGAGGAGACACGGCATGGACCCAACAAGTAATTGTGGATTTTAAACATTAATTTATATGAGCTGCACTAGTGGAAGCAGCACAACTGAGGGAGAGTTAATAGACTAATGGGAACTAACTTTGTAAATTTTGTATATAGCATTAATCAAAATATATATATAATTATAATATACAATAATTCACACTCGCCACCAACTGAACAGGACATGAATTATTTAAAGCTACAGTACATCGCGCCATCGCCCCCACCGCCTCTGGAAAGTATTCGCGACCTCTGGTGCCCACATACTGATTCAGCCCAGATCCAAGTCAAGTCAAGACTATTATAATTGTGTTATCACAAAGTCTCCACAAACTTTACATTAAAAAGGAAATGTGATATAACAGCTCCTGAAACATCCCATGAGCTAAGAGATGTAATGAACACAAGGGTAATACAATACCCATGAAATGATTCTTGCAGCAGTGAAATAACCCCGAGGGTGGTGGGGGTCACATATACAGTATAACATAGGAAAAAAAAATTTGAAATATTACTATTTAAGCGCATTGAAAACATACAAGAAAAAAGGCCCATAAACATGCTTATACATCCCAGTATGGTCTTTTCTGTCTAGAGCTTATTAGTCACTGTTCAAATGAAACACTAGAGGGAAGGATGGGATTGAGTAACCAGTCTCATATTGAGAGCTAAAAAGCATGACAGATGGTAAGTGCTCAAACTGTTTTTTTGGTTTTTTTTTTAATAATTGAATCAATTTGTGCTGGCATCCATATTGAAATTCATTCCACTCAAGGAGGCCCACAATAGTTTATCTCCACCAATCAGGACACACTCACATAACCCAGAGACGTCTCAGTGCTAAAACAGAGAGAGAACAGTCGACAGGCTTGGGGCTGAAGGAGGGACAAACAGGTGTAGAGAAAGACACAGAGACAAAATAAAAAATGAAAAAATAAGAGAATTAATGAGTGAGAGATACTACCACAGGTGCTTCCTGTAGCTTTGGGGGGACTCACTAGAGAAAGTTTCTTTCTGTCCATCCTATCTACACCTCCTCTACAATGCATATCAAAAGTGGCCTCCTCCTCTTACTAGACAGCTAACGTGCAACTTAGCCAGACCGACAGCATAACGTTTTGGTTACCAAATCAAGTCCTGACACTGTAGATGCAGCACTGCCTGGCTAGAAACTGATAAGTACCGCAAGCCACCCAACACTCCTTCATTGACACAGTGACATTCTCACACAAACAAATCACTTCCAATTAAGTATGTTAACTGAAATCTTTAGCCTCTATGGTTTCATACGAGTTTCCTCTTTCCTGTTATTTTGAATGTGTACCAGCTTGCAGCTGCGACAAATCGCTTTCTTCCAGCTTCCTGCCATGGCAGGAAGCTAAACTCCAAATTTCCATTGTCCAGAGTAGCCTAGATTCAAATTTCACCTGCAAACAAGCAGTCTAATATAAGCTTACATAGAAAAGGAATAAAACATCCCAGCAACATAACCTCCTTGGGGGGATTGCACATAGTTGTTTTGTGTTATCTATAATAATAATAATATAAATCCAAGTATTGATGGTGTAGTCTACATACGGTTGCAGCAAATTGCCAATTTTTTTTATTTATTTTTCATTACTTTCATTACATTATAATAATAATACCTATTGTCCTATTCCCTACAGTTTGGCTTTTTCAATAGGGACGGGAATCATCAGGGACCTCACGATTCGATACTACGATTTTTGAGTGCTGATACTGTGTACATTCTATAGATATTGCAATATGATATTACGATTTTTTTTTTTTGTTAACCTTATGATAAAAAATATTGCGGAAGCACAGTATCGTGATAGTCATGAATTCCCCCATCCCTATTTTTCAAGCAAACAAGGTAAACAAACCACAGACACTCTTCTAACAGCGTCACTAAAGCACTATTAAGACTGCCTTACTTTCTACTAGAGGACGTCTGTCGGCTAAAACATCTCGTTTGAAAAGGAAAGGTTTGGGATAATTTTAGCATCAATCTTTGCGTGTGTGTGGAAATGGCCGCCATCAATATGATGATATTGGTGTTTTTGGATTTGCAGTCAGACAGCTGTGACAGAAATTAAGATGCATTTCAGGAGGTGGGCCCCTGGCAAAGCGCACTCCTATTATCTCATCAATGATTGTTTGTCATCAGTGTTGTTCAAGCAAGCATGTCGGATGTTAAGAGTGTCGTCGACGTGTGTGTATATGTCTGGCACCTAGTCTATGTTACTGGCTAAAACCGACACATTTAAAGACAAATCAATGTGCACCGTCTCTAAATAAAAAAATCCATAATAATAAAAAAAACACCCCGGCACAAACTTCTCACCCAGCTATCCAGGTAACGTTAGTCAGCAGAAAGCTAGCAAACAACCTAATATTGTAACTATTAGCTAGCACTGGGGAAGCTATCTTAGCTGTCAGCCACACCCACTGATGATGTTGATCTCGCTGGTGCTTTTACGGGACATACATAGACCACCTGACACATGCACGCTGTTAGAAAACATCTATACAACTGGGTGTTGTTAAACAAAGACTGCTGTTAGCCTACATCATCTGGTAGATTTCTTGCAAGCATTGCAAGAGGGTCGTGGATAGGCGGTATCAGCATTTTGGTGAAGTGACGTCACCCTGTAGTTTCAGGGTCAGCTTTTACAAGCAAACGTCATAATTAACTGGAATGTTCTGACCTTCATTATTTGTGAACAGGTTCAACTCTGCTATGCTTGGCATGCCAGTCGACAGATAGAAAACAAATAACATGTCGCCACGTCAACCAAATGCCCCTAACTGCTGCTAGCGGCAGGGTGACCTGCTAGGCGAGCTAACAAAGGTCTGTCAGTGTAATAACTGTGCGTGAGCACGCATACAGAACAATAGGTGGCGGTTCCATACCGGAGAGTGGGACCGACACATGCCGTGTCGGTGCTCTCGATTTCCTGTAAAATCCGCTCGTGCTCCGTTATACATTCCAAGGTTTCATTCTCGGCCATCATGGTTGTGTGTGTGTACTGGGCGGGGGGTTGGGCCAGGGACGCGCTGTCTGAAACCACGTGACAGACGGAAGAAGCCGAACGTTAGGTCATACTCGGTATACGTTTTCATCCTTCTAACTTATTATGTTAGACTCATGTCAGATCAGGCCCGTCAGATGATTTAGATTTTCTATTAATACTGGCCCGAATCACAATTGCCCACAAAGTAGAGACTACAAGCCCCAGCATGCACTGCAACATAAATGGCACTCCACAAATGCGCGCCCTCGCCAAAGTCCATTCCCTCTACCGATCAGCGTGTCGGCTGCATCCAGTCAATTAGCTGACTTCGTTACAAGCCAACTATAACGCTGTCAAGACGAAAAGTCAATCGTGCCAATTGTTGGCAGACTAGCTTTGTTTACCTTAGTGTGGTTCCGAGGGCTAGGTCAACGGGTTCCAGCTCAGCTAAAATATTTCCATAACACTTCTCTTCATCGTCACTCCGAGGAGGAGGCTTTAATAGAGCAGCATTCACTCTGTCTGTTGTCATTTCTCCTCTAAGTTCTAGTTGGTTTGTGGGAGTCCACAAGTTTGGACTAGGACGGTCAGAAAAAAAAAATTAGAGAGCGAACTCCTTACGTACACGTGTGTGTGTGTGTGTTTATTTCTGGTCAGCAGTAAAAGTAGGATTTACAGGAAACGGACCAGAACTTACAGTATGTGTTAAAGATTGTCTCATACCCATAACCCACCCAACATCATACAGGACCTAATGGGCAACAGTCTGCATGCAACCATAATAACATATGTGTATACTGTATGTATATCATATCTTTAGCTCTTTAGCAGAAAAAACTTGAGGGACTGAAGGGCTGATGTGCCAAAGAGCAAATTTTAGGGATTACGTACAGCAACTTGTTCAAGGGAATCTCCACAGTAGATAAAAATATTTGTATGATCTAATTTTATTTTAACTTAAAATAACTTATTTTATCTCAAACAAAGGGAAAATTAATGTAAAATACAAAATAAGATATATCTCCACAACTAGCGTAATTCTAGTTTAATGTCACTCGATTGAAGTTGTATTTGAAGTTTGACAGTGGGTCTTGGCATCTTACTCAACTGTTTCCTGCTATTGTTCTCTAAATGGATTGGCCATTAGCAGGGTGGATGTAATCGTTAACCAGAACCCCTTTACAAAACTCCTGACTGAGTTTCCTTATTACCCCAACAAACACACACAAAAATGCACAGAGACGCACATGAAAACGCCTGCATGTAGACGACCTGCATAAAAATATGCACACACACACCTTCACACATGCGCACAGACGCACACTGTAAAGTTTCATTAGGCTGGCTTGCACAAAAACACACACACACATATACACACAGAGGCCAGTATAATGTATGAGACTTACAGGAACATACAGGAACAGGAACACACTCACATATGTTACACAATGGAGAAGAAAGAGAGAGAGACAGACATGCACTGAAACAGGAAGATGGACAGATACACAGATGGAATTTGGAACACAAAGAGCACAAGCTTTCTCTCTGACACACACTCAAATATTTAGTGAGAGTAACCTATCTGATGGACAGCAGTCAGCATTACACATCTCAACCAACAGACAAAGACAAGGAAACCACATTAATGAAACGCCTTGAATCACACACTGCAAAACAACTGACCTCTGCCCTGCTGGTTTCAGCTGGTTTCGTTGACTGGTCTGCGTGGCCTTTTTGTCTCACAGCCGGTCTGGTGGGCTGATGAGCCATATAACAGGCCCACTCACTGGCTACTGGTTATCACTGGTTACACATCCTAGGGGTGGGCGTCAAACTGGAAGCATTCAAGCTGTCTAGATACATTCTGCTAGGTCTTCTCTGCTGTGTGTTTTGTTTAGTTGTCTTGTTTTAACAGTAGCTATTCTATTCTATCTGTTTTCCATAATTTCTGGTGTGGTTTCTGATTTAACAGGACTGTAACATGTTGTATGGGTTGTTAGCCTTGAACATTGTTAATATAAGTCCAGTTTCAGACTGTGGCAAAATGACTGAGACCAACAGCTGGAGTGCAATGCCGACCGAGTCTAAAGTGTTTTATTCAACAGGCAAGTAAAGGAAATAGTCTCCTGGCTTGCAGCCCTGTTCACAGAAGGGGTAGCTTCTTCCAACTTCCAACAATTTTCAAAGCAAAAGTTGTGTTAAACACTCGACCCTCTTACTTCCTTACCTGAATGTTAAATAAGTGTTCCTGCTTTTTTCCCCAAAACAAACTTATATAAAAAAAATGTACTAAGCCTTTTGTCATCTCTACTGGCAGTGTGTGTTCTACTGCCTCTACAGGTAGTATGTATTCTCAGGTTATTCCTTTTCTGTGAAAATAATTGTGCTTTGGTGGTCTAGTACCAGATGCGGTTTCTCTCTTGAGGATGTGGAGGATGAACCTCCCGAACAATTTCTAAGAAAATTTGAAGTTAATATCTCAGATTAGATTGAATAAATTGAATATTAATAAATTGTCTTCAAATCCTCTTTTAAGCCTCTAAAATACTCAAAACCACTATTTCCAATGTTACAATTGCTTCAGCACTCTCAGAGCAATGTCAAAATGTGTGTGTTTGTGAGAGAGAGAGCCGGAGGACAACTGCTCCCTGTCCTCCCCCATAGCCCCATAGAGTACAATGCAATGGAGTCATTCTATAATTTGGGGTACATTTCACATCAACAAAAAAGTACAAAAACAATGTTCTTTTTCAATATAACAATTAGTGGTTCAAGTTATTATGTTCCTTCAGTGTACCATATATAGTTGCATTTTTTAAGAGAAAGAACTGGAGCAAACTGGATATCATTACCGTCATTGCATTAACTCTTGCACTCAAGTAAAATATAGTTGTAAGGGTGTATTCAACTATATATACAGTGATATTGAAAAAATGATTAAGATTTTTTTTTCAAGATATACATGTGATATGTTCAAGCACTGTCATTAAGGACAGGAATATTTGTCATTATGAAACTACCATACAGGTCATTTTTATAGTTTTAAGAGATGTCATTAAGAACTCCAACCTGTGTAGATGTACTGTGTGTTATGATGCGTAAATGGGTTGAACCCAGAAGCAGACCCGGGAGAACAAGGTACTTGGAAATAGGTCGTTTATTTCCAAAACAATAATTACGTGACACTAAATGTGCAAGGGCAGGAGGAAGGAGTAGTTTCCTGGTCCGCTGAGAACGGCAGGTTCGTGGGTATCTCCACCGAGCTGGTAGTGGTCCTGTAACACGAGAAGGAGCACAGTGAGTAGAGAGAACCATGGGTGAAAATATAAGGTCTAGGTAAATACTTGTTTGTAGCCGTAGCGTGAATACCGGGTAGGTCAACTGACGATCTGGCGATGAGTGGAGGGAAGAGCCGGGTTGAAGTACTAGTGCGTGATGATTAGATGATAAACAGCTGTGGAGAAGGGGAACCGGGACCGGAGGCCGCGCCCGCGCAGGAACACACACCCACGGGGATACAAACAGGAAACACTGGGGAAAGGGAAACATACAGACACGAAAGGCAGGGAGAGGAACTGCAGGATCCTGACCGTACCACCCCCTCAAAGGGAGCCTCCTGGCGACCCACCCGGTTTCTCCGGATGGGCTTGGTGAAACTCCCGGATGAGCAGTGGATCCAGAATAAACGAACGAGGAACCCAGGATCCCTCCTCAGGCCTGTACCCCTCCCAGTCGATGAGGTACTGGAACCCTCTTCCATGGGACGGACATCCAGGATCCGGTTGATGGTATAGGCCGGGTGATCATCTATGATCCGGGCGGATCTGAAGGACACAACGGGCTAGAGGACACAGGCTATATTTGGGACACATGGAAAACTGGGTGGATCTTCATGGTACTGGGTAGTTTTAAACCGACGGCCGCAGGGTTGATTATTCTCTCAATCTCGTACGGGCCGATAAAACGAGGTGAAAGCTTCCTGGACTCAGTCCTCAGAGGAATGTTCTTAGCCGCCAGCCAAACCCTTTGGCCCTGCAGATACTCTGGCGCCTTAGCCCGGTGCCGGTCTGCTATGCGGCGATTACTCTCTGCCATGCGCAGGAGGGCGCTGCGGGTCTCCCTCCAGACCTTACGGCAGCGTCGGAGGTGCACCAGTACTGACGGGATAGCCATCTCCCCCTCCTGCGAGGGAAACAACAGAGGCTGATACCCCAATGACACCTTGAACGGTAACTTACCGGTGGCGGAGCTAGTCAGTGAGTTGTGTGCATATTCTACCCACGACAGGTGTGAGCTCCAGGAGGTGGGGTTCCTGGTGACCACGCATCTAAGTGCGGCCTCCAGGTCCTGGTTAGCCCTCTCCGTCTGTCCATTTGTCTAAGGATGGAAACCAGACGACAAGCTCACCGTTGCCCCTAAATCCTGACAGAACGCTCTCCAAACCTGGGAGATGAATTGTGTGCCTCTGTCCGACACGATGTCTGCTGGAATCCCGTGCAGACGGAACACATGGTTCAGGAGGAGGTCAGCGGTCTCTCTGGCAGTGGGGAGTTTGGGTAAAACAACATGTCAGCGTCTATGGTGGGCCACCAGAAACTGTCTCAGCAGAGACAAGGTTCGGCTTATCCCCGGATGACATGCAAAGCGCGAACCCATTGCAGCACCTGGGAACGCACAGTGTCAGGGACAAACAACCGATTAGGAGGTCCGTTACCTGGAACGGGTTGTAGTCGTTGTGCCTCTCTCACTGGACTCAATCTCCCAAGTCACGGCTGCCACCACACATGAACGAGGGAGAATCGTGTCCGGGACGCTAGGCGAGTCCTCCGCGAGGAACTGACGTCAGGAGAGAGCGTCAGGTTTCACATTACGAGAACCAGGGCGGTAAGTTAGTGACATATGGAACCGGCCGAAAAACAGAGCCCACCGAGCCTGCCGGGAGTTGAGCCTCTTAGCTGATTGGTTGTAGGCCGAATTCTTATGGTCCGTCCATATAATAAAAGGCTGCTCCGCTCCCTCGAGCCAATGTGACCACTCTTCTAGTGCTAGCTTCACAGCCAAGAGCTCCCTGTTGCCCACGTCGTCATTGCGCTCCGCTGAGGTGAGGCGTCGTGAGTAACAGGTGCATGGGTAAAGCTTCTGGTCCTTGCCCGATCTCTGGGACAGAATGGCACCAACACCAGTGTCGGATGCATCCACCTCCACAATGAACTGCAGAGCTGGGTCGGGTTGGATCAGGATGGGGGCAGAAGTGAATAGGCCCTTGAGATTGGAGAATGCTCGCTGTGCCTCCGGAGACCATACAAAGGGAATGGAGGCAGAGGTGAGACCAGTGAGGGGGGCTGCCACTCTGCTGTAATTGCGGATAAAACGCTGATAAAAGTTAGCGAACACCAGAAAACGCTGTAGTTCCTTACGGGAGGTGGGCGTAGGCCACACCGTAACAGCATGAATCTGAGCTGGGTCTGCTCGCAGCTGTCCCCTCTCAATGATGTATCCCAGAAACCCCACAGAGTTGACGTGGAACTCGCACTTGTGCCTTTACGAACAGCCTGTTCTCCAAGAGCCTCTGGAGAACCTGGGAAACATGCTCAGATTTGGTTTTGGAAAAAAAAAAAAATCTAAATGTCGTCGATATAGACGAACAAAAATTGGTTAAGAAAGTCGCGGAGAATGTCATTTACGAGGGCCTGGAAGACTGCTGGAGCGTTGTAAGTCCAAAAGGCATAACTAAATACTCGAAGTGGCCGAGTGGGGTGTTAAAGGCCGTCTTCCATTCGTCTCTGTCCTTGATCCGAACAAGGTTGTAGGCGTTCCTCAGATCCAACTTGGAGAAGATGGTTGCTCCATGCAACGGTTCGAAGGCAGAGTTGATCAAAGGTAGCGGGTATTTGTTCTTGATGGTAATGCTGTTCATACCACGGTAGTCGATGCACGGACGTAAGGAGCCGTCCTTCTTGCCAACAAAGAAGAACCCTGCCCCCACAGGGGAGGAAGATGGACGGATAATTCCTGCAGCTAGAGAGTCGTGGGATGTATTTTTCCATAGACTTTTTCCGAGACAGGTTATAGAGCCTACTGGTTGGCAGGGGGGCTCCAGGGAGTAGGTCCACTGCACAATCGTAGGGTCTGTGCGGGGGTAATGAGAGTGCCAGATCCTTTCTAAAAACCTTTGCCAGGTCGTGGTATGCCTCGGGGACGGCAGATAGATCCTGAACGGCCGGGTCAGAGGTAAGTCCAGGGCTCTCCACCGGGGGTACAGCGGAACGGAGGCAAATGAAGTGACAGGGAGGACTGCAACCTGCTATTCTCCCAGTGCTCCAGTCGATGTGCGGGTTGTGACGCCTCAGCCATGTGTGCCCTAAAACCAACAGACTAATTGGAGAGGAGATAAGATGGAGCTGTATCTCCTCCCTGTGGTTTCCAGACACCACCAGGAACAGAGGTTTAGTACGGTGAGTAACTTGAGAGAGTAATCCTCCGTCCAAGGCATTCACCGTGAGGGGACTCTTAAGAGTTCAACAGGTATTCCTGCTGCGAGCGCCGTCTCCCTGTCTAAAAAACAGTCATCAGCACCAGAATCGATTAGTGCAAGCATAGGTAATTCCACTTGGTTAATACAGAGGGTCGCTGGGATCAGCACCCTGCTCAAGGTTTGGGGGGGAGGAAGAAGTGCGGCTCACCAATACCCCCACTGCTATGGGCGAGCCCTGTGCTTTGACTGAATTGTGCAGGTGTCCAGGGAATGACCCCTTCGACCACAGTACAGACATTCACCTGTCCTTATCCGGTGATGACGCTCCGTCGGGGATAAACGTGCTCGACCCAGTTGCATTGGTTCACCGGCAGAGGGCGCTGTTGCGCCCTGACTCTCCTGGTCAGACCAGTCTCCCAAACCTGCCAAGGTCGTGGTGAAGGGATGAGTGTAGCTGGGGGGGAAGTGAGCGGGGAGGCCACTCCCTGCGTTGCTCTCGACGGTGATTGTCCAGCTTAATGGCGAGAGTGATTAAAGCGTCCAACTCCGCTATCTCGTCGCGAGCGACCAGCTCATTCTTAATCCGATCACACAAAGCGTACAAAAAAGCCCCTCTGAGAGCTTCATTATTCCATCCCGAGTCAGCTGCCAGTATGCGGAATTCGACTGAGAATTCAGCCACGCTCCTCGCTCCTTGACGCAGTTGGAACAGGCGTCTCGTAGCGGTTCCCTGATAATCCGGGTGATCAAAAACTAGTTTTAATTTTGAAATAAATTCCTCATAGAAAAGCGAAAAAATTGAGGTGTTTGTGTGCAATGCCTCAGCCCAAGCTAGCGCCTCTCCTCGTAACAGACCCAGCACGTAACGTACCTTAGAAGGCTCTGATGGAAAGGTCTATGGACGCTGAATAAACACGCCAGAACACTGCAGAAGGAATCCTCGGCACTTATTGAGATTTCCCGAAAAAGGCTCCGGGTCCGGTGCGTATGATTCCCTGCTAGGAAGAGGTAGGCCTACCGGTGGACTAGGTGGACCACGAGCTGCTTCAACCTCCGGGTGGGTGAGTTGCGCTGACAACGCCGCCATCCGTGTAGTAAGTTGGTTAATCTGAGTTAACATAGCACGGTTACTCTCAAGCAGCGTCCCCAGCATTGCTTCGTGTTGACCAAGCCAATTTCCCTGATTAGCGATTGCCTTCTGGATGGTAGAGGCCGGGTTGGGGCCCGCTGGGTTCATGTCTTGGCCAGAACGTTTTGTTATGATGCGTAAACGGGTTGAACCCAGAAGCAGACCCGGGAGAACAAGGTACTTGGAAATAGGTCGTTTATTTCCAAAACAATAATTACGGGACACTAAATGTGCAAGGGCAGGAGGAAGGAGTAGTTTCCTGGTCCACTGAGAACGGCAGGTCCGTGGGTATCTCCACCGAGCTGGTAGTGGTCCTGTAACACGAGAAGGAGCACGGTGAGTAGAGAGAACCATGGGTGAAAATATAAGGTGTAGGTAAATACTTGTTTGTAGCCGTAGCGTAAATACCGGGTAGGTCAACTGACGATCTGGCGATGAGTGGAGGGAAGAGCCGGGTTGGAGTACTAGTGCGTGATGATTAGATGATAAACAGCTGTGGAGAAGGGGAACCGGGACCGGAGGCCGCGCCCGCGCAGGAATACACGCACACGGGGATACAAACAGGAAACACTGGGGAAAGGGAGACATACAGACACGAGAGGCAGGGAGAGGAACTGCATGATTCTGACACAGTGTACCTTAATGGATATCAGAAGCACCATTTTAGTTAGTTTAAATTTGGTGTAACATGGTTGACAATTAAAGCAACACAGTTGACGCAAGTAACATAGTTGACTGGGCACATAATTAATCATTAGCACTGTGTTTATTTAAGGCAAAAGTGCAAAAATTCTATTGAAACTTTCTATTCATACATACTTAATTCAATGATGGAACACTAAATACAAATACTCAATACATTTTAAATATACTAACAAGCAAAACCAAAAACAAACATTAGAGGAACAAGTTTTCACACAGTGCGTGTTAGAAAAATATAGTTTTATACTGAGTGTTGATATTATTGTTCCCCTAAGACTTTGTGTGTTGTACCAAGGACGTGTCACAGTAAACCATAACAGTGGCGCTCAGCAGATAACGGGTCGCTCTCTGGTTGGGCCATGGGAGCAAGCAACAAGCCGCTGTCTGAGAATGCCACATAGGCTAGGAGGGGCAAGCTCAGCTATAAACTTTGCAATAACTGATAAGGCAGTCAACCTTGTAGCCTTACAACCTGCCTGTATTGACTCTCTTGCTGCAAGATATTATTATTATTATTGTTATTATTAAAAGATCTACTTTGGAACGTCGTCGTCCTGAGCATTATTGTTTAAAGTTAGAATTATTCTATCAGTGCGAACTAAACATTCCCACTGATAAGTAACAGGTGAAGGGTTGGAACAAGTGTTTTTTTATTTATACATTCAGAATTCATTTAGAATATTGTAATGCATACAGTCTAAATATTTGCTGAAATTTGCTGGTTTTATCGAAAGTGAAAAGTCAGACAAATAAACTCATAGTAGAGGAACAAATAAGGAACAGCTTTTAGTGTTTTTGTAATGGGTTCAAACCAGCACAGGGGTCCAAGTGAAGCCTAACCTAAAAACTAATATTAAAAAATAGTAAATTAACATCAATATTCAACAGAACAACAGTACTCAATTACAATATTCAGTTAAACCTTTAAGAAACTACACCAGATATCTTTATCAATGTCAACATGGCGTGAAGTCACTGGATTTGGAGGAGGAATCATTCTCAAAATGTCCTCAAACAGATACATTTGCACCATTTAGCAGATGCTTTTATCCAAAGCGACTTACAATTGGTACATTTGTGTCACGATTGGCGTGCACACGCGTGCACGCTACGTGCCTCCCTTTGGGACTGCGCACCTGCCGGGCATTAGCGCCGCACAGGTGTATTATATTTTTGTTAATTAGTATTTCTATTCCCGAACAGCCTTAGGTGCTGTCGGTCATTGTTTGGAGTTATTTGTAGAACCCTGTGACCACTGCGTTGTGTTTATGTTAGTTTTTGCCTGCGAGCAGTATTTAAGTTTTGTTATTAAACCCGAGCACAGCTCGGTTACTCTCACCTCGCTACTCTCCTGTCTGTTTCGGCTCGCGCTTGCACTCGCCACCTCAGCGCATTACAGAATGACTGACCATATGAAGAGTGCAGCAGCCGGAGCGACACGCTACCCCCCTGCGTGGCCAGTGAGTCGCGCCCCATACCTGGAGCACACTGGGACTTCGCGTTACCCCCTCCACGGGTTTGCACGCTCCGTCGGGAGCGCGGAAAGGGACAACTACAGCGACAGGATAGTTTGGGCATCCACAGCCTGGCGGGGCTGGTCAGTGGACGAGTCTTCTGACGAGGATATTCTTCCCCTCACACACCATCAAAGACCCAAGCTCTACAGCTCCTCAGGTGGTGGGTGGAGCGGCTACGGGGTACGTTCCAGACCTCCAGTTCACCACCGGACAGCATTAGAGCAACCGACAGCACGCTCCCGCCGCTGAGGCCAACACCTGGTCCAGGTTCGGAGGAGCTCATACCCCAGCAGCCGCTGGAGCCGAAGCCCGGTTCTGCCGCCGAGGAGCACATTGCTCCGCAGCCCGTCCCCGGAACTGCAGTCAGCTTGCTCTCGCTGCGAGGGCCAACGCAAGGCTCCGCTGCTGGAGAGTCGCCGCCGCACTCCGGCCTCGGAACTGCCACCAGCTCGCTCGTGCCGCTGGAGTTGACACCAGATCCAGCCGCCGAGGAGCTCATCGCACTGCAGTCCTGCCCAGGAGCTGCCGTTAGCTCACTCGCACCGCTGGAGCCGGAACTAAGTCCAGTCGCCGAGGAGCTCACGCCGCCGCAGCCCGGCCCTGGAGCTGCTCTCAGTCTGCTCTCGCCACTGAGGCCAACATATGGTCCAGCCACTGGAGAGTCGCCGCAGTCCAGCCGCAGAGAGGCCGCCAGTCCTCTCTCACCGCGAGGCTCAACGCAAGGTCTCGCCTCTGGAGAGCCGTTGCTGCACTCGGGCCTCGGAGCGGTCGCCAGCCCGTCCGCGTCGCTTGTGCCGATGCCAGGTCCAGTCACCACAGGGCTCACCCTGTCACACTCCGGCCCCGGAATCGCCACCGGCCGGCACTCGCTGCTAGGGCTGTCGCATGGTCTAGCCGCTGGAGAGTCGCCGCCGCACTCCGGCCTCGGAGCAGTCACCAGCTCTCTCCCGCCGCTGGAGCTGATGCCAGGTCCAGCCGCGGAGGAGCTCACGCCGCCACAATCCGGCTCCAGAAATGCGGTTTGCAGCTGTCGCTGGCTTGCCCTCGCCAGACACTGCACAACCGATACCATCAGCCCAGCCACCAGAGGGTCCCAGCCTCTGCTGTTCGTCCCTGGTCCGGCCACCGGAGGATTCCAGCCTCTGCCGCTCTTCCCTGGTACGGCCACCCGAGGATCTCAGCCGCTGCCGCTCCTCCCTGGTCCGGCCACCGGAGGATCCCAGCCGCTGCCGCTCCTCCCTGGTCCGGCCACCGGAGGATCTCAGGCGCTGCCGCTCATCCCTGGTACGGCCACCGGAGGATCCCAGCCGCTGCCGCTCATCCTTGGTTCGCCCACCGGAGGTCCACGCCGTCTGCGGCAGGATCCCCACCAAGGCCAAAGGGCGACGACAGGAGGTGGGCCTTAGAGTGGGGGGGGTACTGTCACGATTGGCGTGCACGTTACGTGCCTCCCTTTGGGACTGCGCACCACCTGCATTACACCGCACAGGTGTATTATATTTTTGTTAATTAGTATTTCTATTTAAGTTCCGACAGCCTTAGGTGCTGTTGGTTATTGTTTGGGGTTATTTGTAGAACCCCGTAACCATTAATTGTGTTTGTTTGTTTTCGCCTGCGGGCAGTATTTAAGTTTTGTTATTAAACCTGAGCACAGCTCGGTTACTCTCACCTCGCTACCCTCCTGTCTGTTTCGGCTCGCACTTGCACTCGCCACCTCAGCACATTACAATTTGTCAACAGTTGAACTGGTTAACCACCAGTTTTTGCAAGCAGATAACATTCTCCTAGAATAAGGACAGCATCATGTCATAAGGTTACTTTACCCATGCATTTGCACAACATTACTCGAAAGTTATCATTCACTCTTCAAACAGTCAATAATTGCTAAACTGCAAAGTGCTTAAAATTCTTGAAGCTGATCTAACAGGACATTTTTTAAATATATAAAAAATAGTTTTTTTTAAAAGGGAGGGAAGGAGGATAGAATAAGGATAGTTAGTGGGATTAATGCTATGAGGTAGAAAGATCGGTGGCCGAGGTACCAAGATGGATTTTGAAAAGTTGGGTGTTAAGTCTCTTGTGGAAGATTGGTAGTGATTCCACCATTGCGGTGCCAGGACAGAGAAGAGTCTGGACTGGGCTGCGCGACTCTTACACGCATCTCGTAGCGACGGGGGTGCCAGCCGATGGGTAGATCTTAGTGCTCTGGCTGGGGCTTAGAATATTACCATTGCTTGGAGGTAGAGCGGGGCGGTTCCTTTTGCTGCCTTGTAGGCCAACACTAATGTCTTGAATCGGATG
>JAOEHI010053221.1:0-45047 GCA_025447815.1 Percopsis transmontana | reverse complement strand
CCCTACCCCACCAACCAAGCCCCCCACTCCCCCGTCCCGGCGGTCGGTGCGACCCCGGCCCCCCGAGGCGTGGTTGACGTCCCACACCCCCCCCCCCCCCCCCCCCCCCCCGCCCACCGACGGCCCCTCTCTCACCTCCCTGTTTCAGCACAGGGACAGGTACAAACACTTGACTCAGCATGTGTTTATTTAATTAGTTGAGGATATCTCTGTTCCTCTCTCTTTTGCTCTCTTTATCCTCTTTCTGTCTCTCTGTCTTACTCGCGCCCCACCCCTGTCTCTCTGCCCTTCTCTCGCTGTCCTGTGAACGAGGACACTGATGTGATTGAATTACTCCCCCACCCCCTTCCCCTCCTCCTCCTCCTCCCCACTTTCGAATTCACCCGATCTCATGTTTGTGTATGGTTGGCACTTTCTCTTTGCCAGGCTTATAGGGGTTCAAAGCTGTGTTGCACTTTCTGCATAACTGCGTCATGTTGTGTTGCACCCTCCGTTCATCTTCCCGGGGCGAGCTGGTCTCTGTGGGAAAGCGTGGCCCAGAAAACCGACCTTCATTTTTGTATTCCAGAGTGCTCGTCTCCTTCTCTCTCTCCTCCTCCTCCCCTCTGCCAAGCGGGATTTGAGAGGGATAATTGACCTCTAAGTAGACGATCCTTATGTAATATTATTGCTTGATCATGCTTTTTGTCATACCTTGATGTACCTTTTAATTTTATTTTTTGATCACATCTCATCAATTGCGTGTTTTTTGTTTTTATTCTCGTGTGAGCAAACATTGTTTCCCATCAATGGCTCTCGGTATTTAGCGGCGAAGATAGCATCAGAACTATCCATTTCAAGTTTGCTTCTGCGGTACAGGGAGCTTAGCGTAGCACAAAGCATCTTGGGACACGAGGCCCTATAAATACATTTTGGTTTGAGGATCATTTTTACTCTCGTTGTTTGCTAATAATATCGGTGCACACACCGGGATGTTATGGAACATTTTGTACACTACGTGCCTTCACCTTCGCGGTGTTCTCTCTCACTGTAACAGTTCCTCTGTGATTTTGACACTTCAGCCGGTGCTGCTTTAAACTAAAAGATCATTATCATTGTCTGAGTATTTCCCGCTACTATGGTGCCGCCACGCTCCATGCCATGCGGAATATATTTGAATGAGGCTGTATCCCACATGTAACTAGATATTTGTCTTTTCAGGAATTACAATGCTCGCAGCGCGGCGCTGAACACCACCTGCGCTGGCACGAACGCTGCGGGGAAACTGAGTGGTTATAGGGGGCCCCTGAATAAGCCTATAACTCGATCTTGTGATTTTTTGTCCTGCAATATCTGCGGATTCGGTTATCACAGCACTGCATTCCCCACTGTAGATCAGATTCGGGTGTTAGTACTACCTGTTTGGCTCTGTATAAAATGCTGCTGACTTCTTCTAGAAAATGATTGCAGCTGCAGAAATTAATCTGTGTGGTTTTCTTTGTTTGTGGGTGGACATGTGCATCAGGCACATTGTGTGTTCTGTAAATCTCCTTGTTGGAAAGGAGAGAGAGGGGAAACAAACATAGTTTGCTCTAGGACAACTCGTTTAGAGGTGGCCTGTTTAATAAAATAGAATGGTGGTGATGAATTGAAGTGCTTGGGCCCTGCGCTTTGACTGAATGCACTTTAATAACCCGGGAGAGCCCTGCGTCCCTCCACAGTACACAGAAACCGATCCAAGCAGGTGGTTTGTGAGCATAAGATAAGCACAGGAGGCATCAACCCTGTAGCAGCTGACGGCATAGCACTGAGCAGGTCTCACAGGCTACAAATAAGCAGTTGTCCTCATTAGTTGATAACACGGTGATTGGTGTGTGTGTGTGTGTGTGTGTGTGTGTGTGTGGATAGGTGTGGATCTGATAACAAGAATTTCAGAGAAATCTGTCAGGAGTTTGAATTTGAGTCACTGCTCTCGGATGTATCCAATCAGAGAGTTTTGTTTTAAAGATAAGTCAATGTCATAAGCATGAAAGCAGTGTGCAGGTTATTTGTCATTATTTTCCTAACACCTGTCTGCAGTGTGACAGTTAATCCTACATAGGGCTGATGTCACCTATGTTCAAGCAAAGGGGATTATACCACAGTGAATTCCGAAAAGGGTGAGGGAGCTAGAAGCGACTTTTCTATTTGAAATAGTGCTGGTAACACATCACTCGCACATGCACTTGCTGTAAAGTCTCCCAATGTCTGACGCATGATAAAAGCCATAGTAGAAATGACACAATGAAGGTGGAGATACCCCTGGGAACACATTGACAAATGAGTGAGAGTCAGAATTGAAGGCCATTACACATTTCTAGTTTCTGAAACGCCTGGGTCGAAGTGACGAGAGCAAGCGCGAGTCAGAGGAAAACACACAATCCGAAAAGCCAGAGAAACGCGTAAAGCGTAGGTTTAATTAGGAAGAACACAAATATACAGGGCATCTGCGCCGAAACACCAAACAATGACCAACAACCCCTGGGGTTGTTGGGGAAACTAAATACTAAAAAGACACTCATTACTAATGTCCTGCACTTGTGGGGCTAATCCTCCACAGGTGCGCTGCGGGGGAAGGAGGCACGAAGCGCGCATGGACGTGACTACCTACTACTTAACTACCTTTGGTGATAAGTGGCGAGCTAGTGCTAATGCTGGCTCTGGATTTGGAGTGAAGAACACGCTTGCTGTTTTTTTCCATTTCTTTCCATTTTTTAAATGAAGTTTCTGGCTTATTGTTTTATTTTAATTTGATAAACACTGTTTATTAGTAGTTGTAATCAGTGTTCTTTAACAACAGTGTAGAAAATTGAGCTTAGGTTATTGTCAATTCTTGTGAACCTGGTATTTACAGACATGTGGAACCTCAGTCCAACCAGACAGATAAGGCTAGCTTTAATGCAGCTCTGAGCTCTTGCTAATGCTTTGACCGCCTGCTTCAACACCTCCACTTTAATCTCCTTTGGCTGTGAGGAAAGGATGTTCTCATCTATAAGATCAACATAGGAGGGCTTAATGAATGTTTCACAAAGCAGAGCCGACTAGAAAATTGTACTGATGATGGTACATGTTTAAGGAAATCCTCAAAGGCCATATTAAAAACATTTTACATAATCTTTTTCTTATCTTATCTTAAAGTTTTTCATTAAATTATCATTATGAGCTAAATGTAATAGGTGTATGGTGTCAGAATGGATTCCTAAAGCTTGCTTTAAATGGCAATTTTCTGTAGTCTGGGGAGACCATCTGCAAAATGCACCAAATATTTGTAGTTCCTTTCAAAAACAAATACAGTCCAATACTGTACAAAAACATGATGTTTTCTCATCAATTGGTCAGTCTGTCTTTGTGCCCTTACTCCTAATCTAATCATGAAATGGGCAGCAGAACAAGCCTTCTGTAAGCCCAAGGTGAAAAGCCTTTGTGTTACAGAATGCTCTCCGATAATAATAGATGCTTTTCCACTGCAGGAACTCAGGCCAGTTCCCAGCTGGCACGAACGTTTACAGGAACTACGCCCCCTAATCGCCTTTCCGTTTCCATTGCTATGCAGGAAATACGGACCTACAACGTGTGTGATGTTTCAGAGTCTCAGCATCACTGGTAACATTCCTCTCTTTGCTTTAAAAATAGAAATTCTTCAGGTTCAGACTTCTATGCTTCTTACTTTTGTTGAGAATCCTGTAAGGAGTCTGCTTTTACCCCTCATGAGCATTAAATCTTAGGTACTAATTTATTGTGACCATCCTGGTGCTCCTCGTATTCTCATTCGTCCCTGAAAAACTGTCTCATTGTGCTTTACATTTTAAAGGTTGTTAAAGTAATACCTCTTGATTTGAACAAACCACCTCACTGGGATCCAAGGATGAAGCTTGGCTCACAGCCCAGGCTGAAGGAATGGCTTTTAGAGGAGAAATTGGTACCAAAGCTACACTGTGGTTATGTAACTGACACACACACACCATGGGGTGGCCTTAAAAATATTGTCAGGTTGGGCCTGACCTCTTAACCATAGTGACCTGTTGTAACGTTCGGAGCCGCGCTATCCAGCAGCGCACGGCCGACAGCCGTCCATCTTTGCAATGCACCCCAGCACCACAGTTATCACTAATAAAGCATTAGGTACACCTGGGTGGTTGGGTATATAGGTAGGGTGGCTGAGGCTTCACATTGTCGGTTATGTGCTTGTTTAGCCTGTTATGCTGCGTGTTGTTTTCTTGCCTGTAAAACTTGTCATCACTTGCTATCATGAAAAGCTTCGGCTCATTGAATGCTTACGCACCGTATCCAGTGCCTTCCTGCTTCTTCACACCTGCACTTCTCATCACACGTTACACCTGTGGGGTTGTTCTAGTGGTAAATCCCCTATCTCTGTACAGGGAATGCACAATAACAACAAAATATCACAACGGCTGGTGTTTAAGTGTCGAACAAGAACTCAAAACAAAATGTTTCTATATCTTATGAGATTCCTTTTCGTATTAAAGAAAAACTGTAAAAAAAATATTTGGCCGCACGCAAACGTGACGTAAAGTCAAACTAATGAATTGTTGACCAAGCCGATTGGTATTCCAAAGGGAAGGCTTGAGCGCAACCTCCATCAAATCATCTCTGTGTTCTTGGACACAGCCCAGCAGATAGAAGTGGAATGGAGGACATACTGAGAAAAATAAAAGTTAAATTAATAATGTGGCCTAGGCCTGTACTGGCAGCCAACGGGAGGTGTTGTAATATTGATGAGAGGAGGAGAAGGATGACTCATCCTGAGCTACAGATGAATAAGGACAGAATTTAAAAAAACCTGGTGGTCTTGGCTACAGCCACATTCCCACCTCCAAACCACGACTAAAACATACAATCATCTCTCCACTGGTTATTTTTAATGTATTGTGTTCACTAAACGCCGCCTTATATATTGTGATATTGTGATAACAAATTGAAATGAAATTCCAGCGAGATGCCGACCAGCCCATTATCGCACCAAACTGAGCTTGGCATGCTGGCAGCTTCAAGGTTAGTGTATGAAGCTATGTGCAAAGCTGCCAGGACATATTCTCTGTACCAACCATGTACAACAGGCCCCTGCAGTGTGATATTTCCTTATTCCTTCTGTAAAATCCAGAAATTCAAAAGGATGCGGTTGGTTTCAATGTATTAAATGCATATGATGTAATACATTGATCAATAGTGCGAGTCATGCCACGAATCTGCTGTCAAAGTCTGTTTGACACACACACTGTCATGCAAACAAAGCCTGCTGATTCACAGAGAGACAAGGCTATCACAAACAGCTTCTGTTCACCTCACTACGTGACACTTGCTAATCCCTTACCGCTTTCCCTTCTCTGCTTTCACTTTTCACTACTGGCTTCTGCGCAATTAAGTGGAAATGCCATAAAAGCATTAGACGAGACATCTCGGTAGCTGAAGGGACAGAATGTCGGCCGATGTTACGCTAACAGGTCGGTTGAACCTTTAAATGTGATGATATTTTACAAAGACTGTCTGATTATACATCAGCGGCATTGGTTATTTTCAGATAGTGCTACTGTACATGTATTCCAAGTATTATATAAACTAAGTCCTCTACCTGTGTCTCACCACCTTTAAGCATCCTAAAGCTTGGCAGCCATTTTGTCATCATCCACGGGAAGTGACAGATGACGAATGGATGGGGAAGTTTGTTAGCTGAAGTGTAATCATCCGAACAATTCTGATGCAGGCAGTATACTATTTTAGAAACACCAAAGCCTCAAGCCTGCGCACAAAGCTTTACATCCTACACCCTGTGGTCGTAGCCTATTCCTTTAGTTGTAGATTTCTTACTGTCTCTTTCACATACAAAATCCAGGGCTGAACAGCCCCTAGAAGCCTTTGCTTTCCTCAGTCTTGCTGTGTTCAGGTATGAGTTACATATTTTCTCTTCCTGAGCTGCTTGCACTGGAATGAGCTTAAGGCCATATAGTTGCCTTGATGATGAAAACCCCAGTCCCCATCAACAGGGGGGCATACCTCTAAGATAAGTCTGTATTGATGCCTGAGGTGAAATTCAATTTCAGATGTAATATAACAATATAATTTTAATATCAAACACAATCTTACCAGAATTAATATATAAACAAACCTAGACACAAGTTACTCCCTTCAGCTCAACACGCACACGCCCTAACGCGCTATTGTGATGTGTGTTAATTTGTCCAGCATCCAGTAGTAATAATGAGATGCCATTGTTAGATACAGCTGGTTAACCGGTCTATGTCTATCTGATAATAATGTAATAATGCGCTTTGATACAACAACAGAGGCTTGGGGAAGCAGTTTTCAAAACGTTTTGAATCACGTCCCTCAAAGTGATTCATAGCCTGCAACCGCCTTGAAATTGCTTTTACACTGCAGTACTGACTTTGAAATGGCGTTATGGTTTAGAGAAATGACCCAGGAAACTCATAAACCTTGAGTCCATACTTTAGTGTTTTGATAGTGTGTGGTTGTTTGCGTTTCTTGTGTGAATATTATGTGCGTCAACAGTGTACACACACTTCACAGTCTGACACCGTTTAACTCTTCCTCGGTACAAAGAGTGTCATTTCAAATGTATTTAAATTGAAATTGAAATGTGTGAAATCACATTTTTGTGGTCAGTCGTGTTGTCTGAATGGGCCTGAAAGGGCTGGACTCCTTTTGAAATTAGTTTAACATGTAATTTAGCTCAAATTCCTCTCTAAAAACATCTTGGTCACATTTGGCCCCAAGGTGTGACATCATTTAGTTCATTTAAGTTAGGGCATGTTTAAAAAAAAGTGCAACACCAACACAAACAGAATGTTCAGCTCGAAGAGAGAAAAGTCTGTCCAAAATGACACTGGAAAATGTAATGGTAAGTGTGCGGACACCTCAAGTGCGTGTTTGCAGGTCTAAATGTATACGTGCATCTGTCTGTAGGTGTGTGTGTGTGCGTGTGTGTGTACTTGTTCTTTGTGTGTGTGTGACTGCATGCTGCGCAGTGTGTATCGTATCCCTTTACATGACGCTTGCTGGCCAGCCCTCAGTGTGGCGAGCACGGCACATCAATTATAGATAGGCAGTAATGCACACTTTACCTGAATGGCACTGCCATAGATGAAAATACTCTTGTAGACTTTGAATAGCTCAACATCAAATTTTGTAATGAATTGTGATTGTTTCTACAGTAAGTAAATTGCAGTCTATATAGTCTTTCACTCGTCCTGGGGATGTGCTTGACTTTCAGAGGGAGGAGGACCAAATTTTTTATCCTGTAAGTTCTTGTATTTCTTGTAAGCGCTTACTATTTCCAGCACTGGTACTAGAAATATACCTTCAATTAAATTCAAAAAACAACAAACTGAAGTGACATGAGAATGCACAGGAGTGGGTAGTAATGCGTTACAAGTAACGCACATGAGTAAAAAAGTCGTTTTTTAAAGGAACTTTTCATATTCCTTTTTTAAAACTGTACTTCTACTCTTACTCAAGTAAGACAGTAATCTACTTTTTACTTCACCACATTTGCCATAATACCATTGTTACAACTATACTCTGCTCTAAATCGGGGGGAGAAAGCGTGACTATTACCTCCACTGTATAGATGCCGAGGTGCCAGCCGCCTTCAAAAAACCCTGTGGTCTCCGCTTTTAAAAACCCCTCTTCTAACCTCGGCAAGCACGTTGAAGTAAGCTGCACATACTGTCGTAGCTATATTAATTACATTTTTCATGAGTAACATTAATCTTGTTACGATATTAACTTGTCTTGTGGTGTATTGGGCTTTTAAATTTTAAAACCAAAACTTTATGTTTTGGATAAAACGTTAAAGTACTGCTATGGCTAAAGTTAGCCAACATTAACATCAGCCCGAGGACTTGATATTGATGTTCAATTCCGCAGTTTTTTTCCAACCTTACTCATAAAGCTATGGAATGTTATGGGAGCTTTCATCTGGAATGTTGTGGGAAGCAGAAGGGGGGAGGGTGGCCATAGGAATGGAGGCTCTTGACAAAGGTATCCGATAATCAATAGTCTGACAGCTTCGTGCTGGGTGATGGAGAGATGTGTGGAAAGACTGCAAGAACCCCATTAGACCTGTGACTTTTTTATTTGAAACACAAATCACTGCTGGATCTCGCTCTTTCCCATTCTCTGTCTCTGTTGCTCAACACGTCACTATTCTGTACTTCTTTCTTTCTTTCTTTCTTTGTACTCAATTACAGCTGAAAAGATGTCATAAATAACCTGCCCCGTTCTTTGTGTTTGCATTTCATTTAGTGTTTTTCTCTCTCTCTCTCTCTCTCTCTCTCTCTCTCTCTCTCTCTCTCTCTCTCTGTCTCTCTCCTCTTGTTCTCATTCTCATTTAATCTTGAATAATGCAGATTCAAAGGATGGCAGCAAGTATATGTAGACAATGCTCTAGATAAGCTCATATGACTTTATATACTGTAGGCTACACACAATCAAGTCAAGTCACAATCTGTGCTGTGCAGAGTTCACTGCCTTTAGTTGATTGCTATCTGCTCATTTGTTTCTTTAACATGTAATAAAAGCCTTTCTCACATAGACAGCTCAAAACCACACAAATGTTTTTTTGACGGAAGTCAAAATTGAGGGCTTTACTTAGGCAACCTTTTTTAATCCGGGTATCAGAAAGTATAGACTTGTGAGTTGCAGAGTGACTCACACTGTGACACACACACACGCGCACACACATTGGGCCCTATTTGAATGATCTAAGCACACAGTCTTAAACGCATGGTGCAAGTGCATTTAGAGCGTGTCCAAATCCACTTTTAATGGCGGAAAAAACATGGTTGCAGGGCCAGGAGCATGGTTCAAAAGGATTCTACATAGTCTCATAATTATTCATGGGTGTGTTTTGGGCATAAGATGCAAGACACCAATCAGTGTCATCTCCAAATCCCTCTAAATGCCAGGTACGCTTGAACCTTGGCGGATTGCTATTATAATTGCTTGTTTGCCAAGTAGTAAGAAAGAATGGTTCTCTGCAGAGAAAATGAATCTGCTCGCACACAAAATGTAAGGGTGCGAGCAGATAAAATATCATGATGTACACAATAATACATATACAATAATAGGGCCCATAGTGTTAAAGTTCAAGGCCCTCATGACAGAACATTGATACTTGAAGAATCAATTACTTGTTAACGTTTAAAAAAAAATGAACACAGTATGAATTAGCATAAAAATTAGATGAAGGCGGATTGGGTGGGCAGGTGGGGTCCTACTTAAGCATACATATCCATATCCAGTCCTCTGGATAATACCTGAGAATAATTTCTCTGTATTTCTCTCAGGAACCTGCCAGGGCAGCTATTCTCCAAAAGGAAAGGCCCAGATTTGAAGCTAACCAGAAAAGAGACGTTTTAATGAATTAATATGCACTGGCCCAATTAGCCTCTACGCTGCAGTAATTATTACCACATGCACGCAGACACACACACACATACGCACACACACATTGACATTCATGCATTCGAATTAGGGACATCCCAGCGCGCCATTCTGACAACCCAAAGGATTGTGGGACTTATTTTTATGCCGGAGGAGGTCAAATGTTTCCGATTTGCTCTCACCTCGTGGTAATTAGCTGGATTCTGCCCGTCCGATGTCTAATTCCTCCAATCTTGCCTCTGGGGATGCCGGGGAGTCCAGGAGCTTTATTAGAAAGCAAAAACAGAATTTATTTCCAACTTCTGATCACTGTAACATAATCTTATGTACAGATTGTGCCAATTAAGTGGTTTTCCCCCAATTAAGGATTACATCCTCTCGTTATTCTCTCACGCTAGTTCAGCACAACTCATATATTGACGTGCAGATGCTTGGAATGAGATAGAAGGGGAAGTGTTTTGCCATTTTATCTGTGACATTTACAGTACCCATTCATCCCCTCTACAGTAAGCCAGTACAAACACGTGGGTGATGTGGTATAGGGAGAGCGAAGGCTAAGCACAGCACAGTCCGTAGGTGTGTGCTACCTACAGCTAGCTGCTGTTTGGAAAAGTAGTGCTGGGCTAAAAAAATACCTAGAAGAAATAATTTGAAATGCACCATTCTTGAGTTCAACTGGCACCTGTCTGCAGTGATACAAATTGTTTCCATGTTATTCACATTACCTACAGTACCGCTGAAATGTTGGTCCCCCGCAGAGGATATAAGACAATAAGAAAAGCAGCCCAGCTTTGCAGAAATGATTTGCTTTATAGCCAGGTGAGTTTTCACACATCCTCCTCCTAACCTGAAGGGCCAGATGGTTTGTTACACAGACCCATCTGTGAAGTCGTACTTAGTCGTACTGTGAAGTCGTAGTTTAGAATAGGGCAGGTACTTTCAAAAATACTTGGCAGGTGATTGGATGAATCATCTGTCTATCACCGTTTATCACGGCAAACGTCACGCCTAAACCACGCCCTTATCTCTCAGTAGTTCCTCATAGGATGCCGTTTGGTCGTTCGGCCACAAGCGCATGAACTTGAAGCCTGGCAAGATGGTTTCTCGCGGGATTGTGATTTTGCAAATCCATTTGACTAATCCAAATCCAGCTGACTAGCAAGATAACTTCCCTCCATTGCCAGAAAAGTGTTGTTTCTTTTGTTCTCCATTGTGGTCTTAGGTTAAGTAGGAGCGACAATGAATGTGTATGCTTGTGTGTTTAGTCATATTGTTTTGTGTTTTTTTTAATTAGGTAGAACTGCAGAGATGCAACTGGTCTAACTAGCAGACAGAGAAAGGGAAAGCATATTTATAAATTAATTCATGTAGAAGAAAACCAAAGTGCAGAAAGAGGGTCTGGGTATACAGACAGAGAGATCAGAAAGATCAGAAGGGACTCTCTGAGTCACATCTGAAATGACAGGCTGTTGGACAGACAGGGAGCCGGGGACTACAGTAGACGGTTGGCTGGCCTTTGGCATCTCTCATGCTTTAATTAGAATAGATTGGTGAAGAGATGGAGAGAGAGAGAGAGAGAGAGAGAGAGAGGAGGGGGCTGTTACCATGGAAACTAAGTTTGGGTAGATAGAGTTCCTGAACTTATGGTTAAGGAGGGAGAGAAAGAGTATTTGTATGTTTGCATTTGTTCATTGTCTCTGTGTGTGTGTGTGTGTGTGTGTGTGTGTGTGTGTGTGTGTGTGTGTGTGCGCGCGCACACTTTTCTACTATCTATAGACACACCTGTAGCCACCTGTAATAAGGGTAGAAAAGAAAAGTTACAATTAAATAAGATAAAGCCAACATAAAATAGGTCTAACGTTATTAATCCTTTTGGAGGCATGTCACATCTAACATCTGTACGCACATCTCACATCTGTACGCATGTAGCATGTGTGTGGACCCGACCCATGTATGTGCATATATGTGTGTGTGAGCATTTGAGACCTGTGAGACCCCGGGCGAATCCCACCCCCGGGTGCTGTGTGAAGGACACAAAATACACCTATTTTATATACACTTCCTGATTCCCTTAGCACGATTTCATCCAAAATGATCACAGTCAGTACAACCTCAAGTGTTTAAAGAGCAGGTAGGGGTCAGGCATCTTGCTCAAGGATGCTTTCAGGTAGACCAGGCATGTTGGGGATCAAACCTAGAACCTTTCGACTAGGTGTTGACCACCCTAACCACTAGTCTATCCCGTCCCTGTATTGCCTGTTTTGGATTTTGCCCCGATATGCTGCCTTCATTCTCTGTACTTCTGAGTCTCAGTTACATATTTCCTTGTCTCTTCATCTTTTTCTGGTTTTGCATTTGTATGTACCTTACGTGTATAACCTTAAAAAACTTCATTAACAATCTTGTACTATATCAATCTTATACAATCTAGTATTATATCATGTTTTTATTTCACCTATACTGAAATCCTTTGAACTGTTTAAATTATAGTTAGATAGATAGTTGATGTTTGTTGAGAAACAAATGAGAGGCATGGACCACCAGCTACAAGACATATCTTCTCTTCTCATTAGACTGTTTTGAGGGGCCAAGCATGCAGGTCAGCTGGTTACCATGGTGAGCGCAACGATGTGTGTTATCTCAAGCAGAGCATACATTTTAAGCAGACCTGCCACCTCTGTTGTACTGTAAAGGTACATGTGAAGTGTGTGGCATGGTGTATTGTTTATAAAAGAGGCTACTAAAAAAGGCTGTCGTGAAAGAAATGGGAGATGGGAATTCTTCTGGGATAGCCACAGAATGGGATTACTTTGCCGCACCAGACAGCAGGGCCGATGCTGATGATGATGATTTGTGCTTCATCTGTGGAAATACCAGGATCAGAAAATAGATTCATATATTTTCCCCACCCATTCACCAGTACAACGGTTGAGCAAATCCATGCCTATTACTTTTACTCCCTGAACCTGGTGTTGTCCACCTCCTGCCAACAGCACTTGTCCTCCCCATACTGAAAGTATAGCCTACTCCTGATCGATGAGTACATGGGCACAAAGCGGGACAGGTGGTTAGCAAGAAGTGCTCAAGTGTGTGGCAGTCTGAATGAGCTGCAGGGCTAGACAGATAAAAGATCCCAAAAAAAACATGAAAGTCACCCACTTTGCTGCAAAAGCCCAGCAAGTTTTCGATACCACGTGGTCTTTGTAACCGGCAGGGTTCGCAGTTCTTATGAAATCTTTGACTTTGAAATTAATTTTAAAACATCAAGGGACTTTGAACCAATTTGCCAAATCCTATTGGAAACATCCTGCTATTTTAAAGATCCGATTATCAAAATACAATAGTATATTGTCTATTGTACAATAGATACAATGTTATTCAACATATTTCAATACATTTGTATTCTGTTGAGATGAGCACATACTTTACATTATTGCCCTAGCTAACATCTAAATGAAACCCACTAGCAAGCATTTACCTAATATATGTGCTCCAAACGTATTCCCCATGTTGTGAATTTATGGATTTCAGGGTATTCAAGTGAATGAATGAGTGGTTTGGGGCGCATTACGGAGGCCAGCTGTGATAGTGTCAGGGCAGAGCAGTGAGGACTTGTCTGTGAGAGGTACACACACACACACTTGTGTGTGTGTGTGTGTGTGTGTGTGTGTGTGTGTGTGTGTGTGTCTGTGTGTGGATGTGTGTATGTCTGTGTGTGTGCTGGGATAAAGCCATGTAATTGTCTGCCTTCGAGAATAGGAGAGAACATGAGACTCGTTCTGTAAGACGACAAACCACTCCCGGAGTTTCAACAAGACATTTTTTTTTTGTTTCCAGTGTCGTTCACTCCTTGCCCAGCTTTGGTTTTTAGTTCTGTTAATCCGCCGTATCAAATTGTGTTTACTTGTATACGATTGTATGTTTGTGTGTTTGACCGCAGCGATGTGTAACCAAAACTGATAGATGACTCTGTCTCTTGGAAAATCTATTCTGTCAATCACCCCACATGCCATGCTTGCGCGGGTGCGCAACCACACACACACAGGCAAGCGTGGCTCTAACGAATCTGAGGACATTAAAACCATTAGAGAAGACATTAACAATTTGGTCCATCTTCATGAAAGCCATGCAGCATTGCTGCAATTTGAGTGTTTTACATCATTTAAGGGTAAACCGATCCATTTCGGTGCCATTAGAGCCATTCAAATCTCTACTCATAATTGACAGAGACTCTTAGAGAGGGATTCATCTACAATAGCAGTGACTACAAAGCGCAGAGTAGATGCTTGATGGCAAGAAAGGAAGCATTTCCACCCACTTAGCCTAATTAACTTGAGTTACATTCCTGCATATTAGCAGACACCAGATGGCACGTTTCTCTTCACCACAGAAGCAGGGCGTTGATTGGTGCTGTGCGGAGAGTTTTTGATTCTCGGCGAGAGGGCAACGAGAGTTCAGGGAAGCGGATTTGTATACTGTAGGCCTACCATATGTCACTGATTCCCAGTGCTGCGGTTTAGACGGTGAACTGGTCTTGGCAGAGGCGTGAGGCCGGTTCGATTAGAGGTATACACTCCTCGATTGCATTACAGCGAGATCCCGACATCTCTCTGTTGATGTTTGAAACTCAATTGTTTACAAAACAAAACTGTGAGCGTCTGTAAGGGGGAGGCGTACAGAGCGGTGTGAGCCTATGACAGCTGAAAGGGGAGGAGTAGAGAGGAACGCGCGCCACTCAGCAATCGGATGCAGGAGCGGCAGGTGCTCTCGGAGATTCAAGCCAACGTAATCCTTTTTTGGTAAGCTGGGCAGTGATGCAGTGAGGTTTCTGCCTGCCACCCCTGCTCACAACTTCAGTTTCAAACTCCGACCTGCGTCACGGTGTCCAATACACTGTATGTATCTATACAGTATGTGTGCAGACAAGCAGTTATTTTGATATGTTTGTGCTCTATGCCTGTCTCCTATGTACTGTTAGCTGTCAAATGTATTTGTTTAGCTTACAGACAGATACGGACGTGTTGTGGCATATCATTTGCTCCGTAGTGCGTGTGCACTGTATATGTGCTTGTGTTATCTGTGTCCACATGCCGTGCTGCTGGTACGATCCATCTGTGCTTCTCCATGAAGACTGTGTCGCGTTGCATAATGAGCACTTCTGTTTTGACAGAAGGCCACCAGTGTTTTCTCCATAACCCCCAGCTTGGTTCTGTGGTGCGGGAGTCCAGAGAGGATGGAAGTAGGACCAATATGTCTTTCTTTCTTTCCCAGGGTGGGGACAGGGTGGTCTAGTGGTCTAGTGGTCTGAGTGTTTGACTCCCACCGAGAAGGAAGTAGGACCAATATGACTTTCTTTCTTTCTTTCTTTCTTTCTTTCTTTCTTTCTTTCTTTCTTTCTTTCTTTCTTTCTTTCTTTCTTTCTTTCCCAGGGTGGGGACAGGGTGGTCTAGGGTTCTGAGTGTTCGACTCCCACTGAGAAGGAAGTAGAACCAATATGTCTTTCTTTCTTTCTTTCTTTCTTTCTTCCTCTCTGCTTCAAACAACATATATCTATGGACACACACACACTTACACATGCACACACACAAAGCAAGCCCTCCCTTGCTCCCATCTCTGCTTATTTCTCTCGAGGGATAGTCTTAATCTGTTGCTATGGCTACTGCTGTTGGAGGCAGAGAACTCTTGACAGGTTTCATCCAGATGGAATTTTCTCGAAGGAAACTAAAGTTCTCTCTAAAGCGCAGCGCTGAATGCTACCTACAGTATTGGCCCTGCAGTAGACTATGGTAGAATTTCTCTCACTTTTTTTACTGATTTAATTGTGTATTGTGTATCGGGATAAGGTCCATACTTCTGGATTTAATGTTGTAATGGTTATGTTCTGTTCTGTTCTGGTTGTGTTCGTTTAGCTTTACTGTCTCTAAACTGTCTCTGAACACTTTTGAAATAATTCCCAACCATATATGGATATGGATATGGAACTTGTATTGTATATGAATGGAACTAAAAAGCTAAACTAAACTAAAAGGTTTATAAGAAACTGCAACAATGTTTCACGGCACCTGTCAATGTTCTGCCCTGGGACTGTCCATGTGTTTACATGAACCACTCCCTGCTGTAACTTCCCCATGCTTGTTTTGGATTTTGAAATTTTGCTTACTGATTTGGATTTCTGCCTTGTGAACTGCCCTTTTTAGATTGACCCCTGCCCATTTTTCTGGAACTGAGTTTGGACTGTGATCTGGAACTGTGTGGTTTTTAAAATCACATCTGCGATCGATTGGGTCCAATCAATACATTACCTGCATGCATGTCAACAGGCTGGTGGGAGTCTAATATGAAGCCCTGTGATACTAGTACCTTCTAGAAATTGACTTTACTGAACTCTTTGAGATGAAGACGTCTGATAGAAATGTTGCTTTATTTAAATGCTAAATAATAAATTGACCCTCAAACAGGCACTGTTACGTTATCTTTTTGTTTCTTTTTGCTCCTCTGTCTACAAGCCTGTTCTCTGTGTTCTCTGTTCTCTGTGCTGTCTCTGTTTCTGACACAGACAGATGTAATATTTATTCCTACCCTTCAGACAAATAATTATAGTACCTCTGTAATGCTGCCTCTGTGTGGGAATAAATACCCAGCAGTGAGTGTGTGTTGGTTTACCGACAGACGCACACAGACACACGCATGCACGCACGCACAGTTTTCAAAGCTGCAGTCTATCGACTGGACCACGAATATCGAACATGAACACTTAACAAATGAGCCTGGCAGTCTCAACGTGGGGATGTTAGGGCGCCGTCCGCTTCATTCTGACACACATGAAGCATTTGAGGAGCAGTGTTCACTTCCTGGTTAAAGAAACCCTCTACAGTAGCTCCTCAGACTAGAAAGCACTTTGTTTATGAAGAAAAGATCAAAACATGTGACACATGAAAGGCAAAAAGGCCTGTTAGATTAGATCTGAAATGTTTAATGGACTCATCTTCCCATGCAGGGCTGGCTCCTCTGGAAACACAATCACACAAATAATACGCCGCACAATTTCTTCCTTCCATTGCCTGCGGCCCCAGTGAGCAGGGCTATAAAGGCATGCTGGCTGTGTATGTACTGTATATGTGAGTGCTTCTTTCTTCTCCATCTGGCCTCCTCTTGGTTAAGTTATCTCTCTATCTCTGGGTCTCCGTCTTGCTGCTTACTGTGTCAACAGGCAGCATTAATGGAGCCGGGGGGATCTCTTCCCCTCTAGCTCAGCGTTTGTCTCGGGAGCCCTGAGCCCCTCTGGAGACATCAGATCAACCCCCTCCAGCAATACCCCTTGTATAATGGTCTATGTAACCCCCACCATCAATTCCAGTTGGTGGATTGCATCCCAATTAACACCCTGTTTTTTATATTAATTCCAACTGAACCGGCTGGTCTTTGGTGCAGTATGGCATGGACACACAGCAAAGCAGCAGATCAAATTGGACTCCATTTGGCTTCATGTTTTTAGCTGTGGTCAGGGCTGGAGTGGCTTTTAGTCTTTCTGCTATTTTGACGCAAAGGGCCATTGTCTCTCGGTGGGTTTCCCAGCAATGAGCAACACTCATTGATAATTAGCCTACCTGGTACCTGGTACCTGGTGACTCGTGCGCGTCCTCTCCAACTGTGCGTTTCCACTCTCCAAATACTGAGTGGGTTTCAACTCAACGTGTCTTTTTCTCCTGGCCTGTAACAAATTGCCAGCTGGCGGAATGACAGAACATTATACCAATTCCGATTAACATTTCCCACCACAATCTGAAAAAGTTGAACCAGTAAAACACTTTTATAACCAATATATTGATGGGAAGGTCCAAGACAAGACTGTCAACTAACTATGTGGTCAAATGAGAGGTCAAATTAGTGATTCTCACTGCTGCAGAGCAAACCTCACTGCACTAAAAGAGCCTGGCTCAAAATTGTTGTAAAATCCAACCTGTCCTAGCATGATTGTATGTTATCGTGCTGCCACTCAATGGTGTACTGAAGAAATGCACACTATTTAGGGACAGTCAGCACATACCTTGTAAATATTCTGTGTTGTACATTTAAATGGGATGGAAAAAGCAAGAATGATCTGCTTTCAATGTAGATTATTATTTCATGTGCCCAAGTCGTGTAAATAAATGTGGCCTTGTTAATTTTATATAACCACAGGAGATGGTTGAATGTGTCCATCTCTATCTTCCAATAGGCTAGCTATTATACTATAGAGATTTTATGACAAAGGGTATTTTATAACAAAGTCCTAAGGTCTAATTGTGTTCTTGGGCCAGGTGACAAAAATTCTATTTCAGACAGCTTGTCAAATTTCTGCACTTTTGAATGGTAATGAAAAGTAATGAAGTGTGGCTTATGTAGGTGGAGGATATCTTGAGACTTGGCAGTGGTGTTAATGATGCAAACTGGGTGACATTTTCTAAAGGCCACTGCAGACTTTTCATTAAGATTCCATTATGACTTTTCATTTTTTTTAAGTAAGACAAATTAGCAGCTTTATCATCTGACAACACGTCAGAAATGTAATGCGCTACTAGCTGGCAAAGTTCTTTTCAAATTCCTATGATCAAGAAGGTTATACAGTATACCCCCTTGCTATGATCAATCAATGCCACCTTGGTTGAACGTTTCGATGTAATATATTATATATGCAGCAGGGGACAGTATTATACAAGTCAAAACATGCCTACGCCTGGTACCATTGCAGTGATAATGTCATATTTCAATGTACTAAATTATAGGGATAACGTTTACTGGATAATGCATGTCACCGTTTGGTTCTGTTCTAGTTATGCAGTGCAACCACAAAATTATAATAATAATAGTAATTTAACCAACCTCAAATAATTTCTTGGGGTGAACATGCCTACATTTGAATAGACCTGTGCTGCTGTATGTGTGTAAACCTCTCTTTTCTACCAGTTCAACCAAGTGCAAAGCTTTCAGAAAGATTACGATTCATATTGCCACAATACAATGATGGCAGCCAAACATAAACTATTAAAGACACTGTGACATGCTCCAGTGATCACTTCAGATTATGCACTTCATATTTATTAAAAACCAAATCTCACAAGGGATGCTTTGGAGCAACAACAAAAAAAATCCAAGGTCTAAAGTCAGCTCTCTTGTTGTATAAATGTCCACATTGTGATATTTTTTTTGGCTCTATAGTTCATGCACCATACCATCCAATAAGCATTTTGGGAGAAGCCAAATAATCGAAGGCACCAACTGAAAGTTATGGCTTTGGATCGATATTGCGTACTAAACATTGGGCAAAATACTATTGCTATCCTCAAGAAGTCTAAAATACACAAGCTACATTAGCAAACAAACAGTTTTACATTCTTGTAAAGTCTCAGTTGTTAAAATAATCATCAAATCTTGTGACACGTAATGTCATACATGAAGGTATTTCCTTGTAACTAACGTAACGTAACTTCTTGTGCTTGTGGCTCATTTATTACACATACTCCACTTTTCATGTTGTGAGTAATTTCTGCGTTTAGGCAACCACCTCATAAAAAAACCATGAGGAGTTGTCTGTTGCCCGTCAAGATAAGCCGCGGCGAGAGAAGCAGGTTGTGGGAGCGTGTGACAGTGAGGGTTGTGGTCTATCCACAGGCTGAAGCCTGTCACAGCTGACTGTGGGCTCTAGACAGGAAGACACTCCGGACATGGAACATCAGTCCACTGTATATGAGCACCATATCATGCAATAGACCTCTTTTTCACATTGACATGGAAGTACTACAGATGAGCGGTAATCTTTCTTCCATACCTGCGAACAAGTCTAATCAGAAAAAACACTAATTCAGAGTCTCCAGTCAGCTGTATGTCTTTGGAGGAAAATCCACACACACACAGAACACGTATCATGTGAGGGACCCGTTGGCATGGTTACAGGTCATTTCTAGTAACACACCTCTCAGTGATTACTGAGACAGCTTATATTATGATAAAGCAAAACAACTGACAAAACAAGATCACACCTTTATGGAAATGATGCATTCCCACATAGGATCTGATGAAAATGTATGTTCGTGCAAACCAATATTGATGAATAAAGACTTCCTTGAGTTAAGTTTTAGTCTTACATTTAGCTTCAAGTTCTTGTTCCTGTCCTTTATGTATTTTTCCCTTATATTTTCCCACTCACTCCAGACCTCTGCTTCTATGTCAGTCCTTCATGGGATTTGTTTTTTCCCATTGTATTTTCCAGTCTCTCAAATTCCCTGTCTTTGGCCTGACGCTGGTATCCATAAGTCTAGCTCTACTTTGCAGGGCTGGCACTCTTTTTGTAAGGGTGTTTCTGGGCGATGCCATAGGGCACATGGGCGGCAATGGTGCCCATCTCCGCTGCGCCCTCCACGTGAAACATCTGGTCGTCAAAGTAGATGTGGGGCCTGATCTTCTCCAGCATGGGGCCCTTGGGGGCCCCAGCCAGAAACAGGGCCTCGTCTATCTCCAGGCCCCAAGCTCTGAGCGTCTTTAGCGCCCGGATGCCAGAGCTGGCGGCGCTGCGCGCTGTCACCAGGTAGGTGCGGATGGGACAGTCCAGGCGGTGGCCCTTGGCGTAGAACTTCTTCTGGAGCTTTCCTAATGCCTCCAGGAAGCCCTTCAGAGGCCCCTGCAGTAGGGAGAGGAGAGGAGAGGTGGATGAAACATGACATCTTTCTGAAGTCACTGTACTTTTAACTTTGATTATACTAAAATAATATTATCTGATGTATATACCATATGTTAACAGCACATTTACTACATAAATATATCATAGGGAGCTATTGTTAAGTTATTTATTATAAACTTAAACTATTTGTTTCAGTGTTGTTACATAAGCATATGGTTCAAGAAGCCGTGCTAAAACTGCTTTTCCATTATTCTGACAACATAGTAGAGACGGCAGATTTGAGACTTTTTAAAGATTCAAATCATTTCACTCCGCTCAATAAAAGGGTTTGTTCAAAAGACTCGTTCACCAAGTCGTTTACGGTTTCCCAAAACGTCACTAATCACTTACAACCCCGTTATCGTTCAGTGAATGAGTCCCCCATTCACTGAACGATACATACATTCTTCCTCGACGTTCGGACTTGAAACAGCATTCGGTCAGAGTTACTCAAGTGAATCGGTCAGTTCTCCCAACCAATGACATGGCCCTAAATATGCACAGCCCGCCTCCAGAGGGAAATTTGCTCATTGTAGAAACAGAAACGTTTCTTTTAAAACTAGGAAAGCCATAGCAGACCTAATGCAGTCAAACGTTAACAAGAGAAACTTTAAATAATGAATCAGTGCACGGCGTTGAACAAATCATTTGGTTCCTTTTAAATGAATCATTTGGTTCCTTTTGAACGAATCATTTGGTTCCTTTTGAACGAATCACTTGGTTCCTTTTGAACTAATCATTTGGTTCCTTTTGAACTAATCATTTGGTTCCTTTTGAACGAATCGTTCATGACCAAAACATCTGTACAACACAGACAAGGTTCTTGTCCAACATCTGTGAACGAGCAAACAGAACAAGCAAAGCATGTGCTGACACAGGCCTAGGCCTATGTCATCATCGAGGCTATGTACGTGATCGAGTAGCGTGTCTTCATTTTCTCTCTCGTGCTCGAAGAACTTGTCCAGGCCGTGGGCCTTGAAGATGCGCTCTGATTCGTCAGAGAAGAGGACAGCGTCACCGTCAAACGCCACGCGCAGCTGAGTCTGAGAGACCTCCGTCATCTTCTCCGACATGAACATGGTGGCTGCCGCAATGCCTGGGGGGTGCAAGACACACTGGTGTCACAATAATGGATGGCACCGTTCCAGAGCCAAATGCAAGCTGTATGCTAGTTGCATATAAATGTGTCTTCTCAGTACATGCAGTACTGTCAGTTCACACAACAATGCCGGTGTGACATCTTTGAAGAAAATAATTCTAATTTAAGAAATTTCACACTTCCAACACGGTTTGAATATTTTATTTGATAAGATTCCCTGAAACTAGTACATTTGTCTTATTATGTGCTGTTCAACAGTCCTGGTAAATGTAGTCCTGGTAAATGTAAAGGAGATAGATAACAGGAAAAAAACTGAAAGGAAAGGTAGCATTTTTGCTACGGCTTTTGATATAACATTACATTGGTCAAAGTACTGGAAACAACACAGTAAAATAAAAAATACATAGATGATCACCTCCTTCTACCACTGCCTTGCATGGGTATCTTTCTATGTATTTTATGAATATGATTTATGATAATACTAGTGTGCCAATGGAGGGGTGATAATTATGGATATTTATAAATCAAGCTTGATGGTTCTAGAGCGCCAGTATGGCTGATTTGACCTACTGGTGTGAGTGTGTGTTGCAGAATATACTGTACCCACCTTCAGACAGAGCCTCTTTGACCTTGTCAGCGTCGGCTGATAGGTAGAGGTTGGTTTGCCAGGCCTTCAGGTAGCCAATAGGACTGGTACCTCCTGTCATGCAAAACCTCTCAATATACAGGTCTGGGGAGAGAAACATAGGACCTATGGGTCACTCTGAGACCACAGATCATCTGGAAGATAAACCGTGTCTAGTTGCATCCTGGGATGCTCTCCATGCGTCGCCCTGGCCTGATCTAAAGACCAGTTAGGAGCTGTCATGTGGATGGGGAGGGGCAGGAGGGGGGCGGGGGGGTTGATAGTTATCATGCCATTAGATGCCAGATGGTTTCTCTGTACTCTTATGTAAGATGAGTTTAAGAGGGCAACCTGTGCGAAAACAGTGTTACAGGAAAAGTACAGTGTATTTGTAGTCATTAATGTACATGCACAGATGGCCTCAAACCCACAGTTACAGAGGGAAGTGACTGCCACGAATTTGTTTATATTTGTTTAGAGGCAAATTTATTTTAAGTCAATATTTATTTCCCTATATTTTCTCTATATGTTATATTTTTTAATTAAAGAACCATTTATTCATTTCTGACCATTAGAGGACAAAGTAGACTACACAAAGCCTGTAGACTCATTGTCGTTCATAAGATGCTCTTGGCAGAGTTTATTTTGCTCCACCATTGGATTTGATGAGGTCAAAAACTGTCCTATTTGTCACATCATCATTTTAAACCTCGAGACTAGTCTCTCTTTGAGGCCAGAGCGTGGGAGACATGCTGAGGGATTGCCCTCACCATTGAAGTTTTTGTATATTTTCTCTCCATTCATGTTTCCTTTATCTATCTATCTATCTATCTATCTATCATTACACTGTATGGTTTATTCATGCGTTTGTCTGTTTATTTGTTGGAGGATCAGACGCTTGGTAACAGCAAGGGACACAGTGCACAGCGGGGCTGAAGAGACACTATTCACATCAAAGAACAGCTTCATGGTTCATTTAGAGTGTTTCCTCACAGAGGCACTTCTTAGAACAACAGGAGGATGGGGCCAGAGTCCATGTTGAACACACATCGATGTCCAGGGCCGATTCAATAGTACTTACTGGAGGCCCTAGGCAAAATTTTACGTGGGTGGTTAAGTTAAATCAATAGCAACTTTAGCAATTGTATCCAAAGATAAACTTACAATGTGAGTTTATGAAGAGGTATGGATTAGCAATGCTAGATAAACGGGAATGGGAATTTACACTTAATTCTAACAGCTGTGGTAAAGATAGCTTCAGTATAAGCATATGATGAGTAAAACTGATTGAAACGTGGACATGAAGGTTTCCCAAAACGAACTGATAACACCTAGACAAAATGGAAGCACCCTGGGAATTAGACCAGTGTCATGACAAAAACCTGTTAACAGCCAAGACAAGCAAAACAGTTTCCAGTGGAAATGGAACGGTGCATCCAGTGCCACCCACATTGCTCCAAGACTATGCTGGGCCAACCGCTGTCCATTCAGAGGAGCGCGAGGCTATTCTTCTTGTTGTTGTTGTTTTAGGACTCCAGGGGAAGGCCAGAGGTTGGAGAAGCGGTTGGCGTCTTGAGAGCCACCAGAGACAGCTGCTTCTGGAACACATTCTATCTCTATGTGCACACTCTGCTCAGATCGGGAATTATTCTAGGGCCCTGGAGGACACAGATCCAAGCAGCGCTGTCAAGACTTCAAGGCTCACAGACATATCTGAGACAAGGTTGACCCAGGACAACTCCCAAAACAGAGGAGTCCAAATATAAAATGTAATAATTTAACAGAGGCTTTTATCCAAAGCATCTTAGCACAGGTAAATAGGAGCACAAGAATACCCACAAGCTTTCATTTGGGAGACCATTAAGCTACCGTGACCTCCTAAAATAGTATCAACAACAAATCTCACAGCATATGTTAATACATATACACTATGTTTGAGTGGCACTGGGGAATTTCATACCGTAGAGATCTTATCATATCTTATTGATCTTTTTGCCAAGTTCCAGAAGTTTCCTTTTCCATTTACAAAGAGGGATTGTAAATTTGAGCCCAACTACTACTTTGATCCAGTGGAGCCTATTGAGCAAAAAAAAACAATTCCTGGGATGAACAGGAAGTATCTAACCTCTTCTGAGGTCATAGGTCAGAGAAAGCTCCTTGGGAAGAATCAAGCTAGTCAGCTGTTCATACACTGGTGTGTTTGTATCCCAGCAGAAATACAATCAGCATGTTTTCGTGCTTCACGGAAGGTTAAGACCGCTCTGCTAGAAAAAGGACACCGATTGACTGTCCGAGTGCACACTGTTTAATGTGATGCTTGTAATCGGACTCACTGTGATGGTTGATGGTGTTGATGAGCCGTACTCCCACATGCGCATGGTTGTACGTCACCAGAACGATGTCGAACAGCTCCTCGCTCTGAGGGTAGAGTTCCCTTAGGCGTATGTTCACCGCCTCCAGAGCCTTGGCAGGGAGGAGAAAAGTGTGTACCACCAATAATTTGTATGTATTTGTTTATATGCATGCATACAGTACAGTGTGTGTCTGTGTGTATGTATTTGTATCCATTACTGTGTCTATATACAGCTCTGGAATAAATTAAGAGACCACTGCATATTTTTCAGTTTCTCTGGCTTTACTATTTATAACATTCTGTTTATATTTCATATATTTTTATTTTTATTTTTATTTATATTTATATATATATACTTTGTTATATTTATGTTTATATTATTATTATCATTATATTATTATTATTATTATATTTTTTAAAAGTGCAGTGGCGTCTTTCCAGACCTGTATATGTATTTGTTATTATCTAGTATATTTACCACCACATCTGTGTGTGTGTGAGTACATTTGACTCTGCAACTGTATGTTTTAATGTATATGTATTAATGATACACAGTGAAACTGCCAAATGTAATGAAGTCAGGTGTGTCTGACCTTGACAAAGGGGAACGCAGGGCCGGGGGAGAAGGGCTCATTCTCGTGTTCCATCTGGTACTGTAGGTATTCCTCCACCCCTCTCTGCTCATACACCTTCTGCTCGAGCTCCGTTCGGAACAGAACCCGTGACGACACCGCGATGGTCACGGCATTCTCTGGCTTTGGCTGTAAAGAAGAAGGGGAGACGGAAAGACAGAGGTTTTACAGGGACTCTACTTATTTTTGGTTTGAAATTCGGAGCGCATTCTCCTCCTGAGTGCGGAGTGGCTCACACTGCTCTCTACTCCTCCCCATACAGCTCTTTTATGCTTACACTGTTCTCTACTTCTCCCAACAACAGCTACAGTACCTACACTTTAGCCACCTACACTAGTTTTATCCTAAAACAGGATCTAAGTGTGAACCTGTTGCTTTTCTGTTGCATACTGTACAGTAGTTCAGATACGTTTGTACTCGCTTAAACCCAACACTGTTCCCATGAGTAAGACATAAAGATGGATGGATGGACGCGAAGACGGGACCAAAGACAGAGGCTTCTCAGGCAGCTGGTGCTATTAATTCTTCACATGTTTTCTGTTACGATGGGTACTGCTGTAAAACGTTTACCAGGGCCAATAATGTACTTACTGTGTAATGAATTTTTTTCCATGCAGAAAAGGTAACGAATGGCAATAAAATCAAGCTCCACTCCATACAGCAACATGTGGATTTATGCACGCTAATTTACACATTTTACAATTTTTCACTGAAAGTTTTGTGCGTCATGAGCGAAGAGCAACACAGGGCTGAATCTTTGGTTGCTGTCTTGTTTATTTCGCATCACGGGTCACAGCAGATGAACAGGGTTCTGTTATGAAAGGAATGGTGTCATAACTATTGGTGGGAATCAATGTTCAAGCAATGCCTGAGTACACATTTCCCAGTTTAACAACCATTTGCTCATACTGTAATGCCTTGCCCTACAACTAATGTAAACATAGATTATTTTTTGTTTTGTTTTTTCAGCATTTAATCTTTGGTTTTAGAGCCCAAATATTTGTTTAGATGGAACATGCACTGTAGATAAAATAGCCTACCATATTAATGTAGCTACCAGTGTGTTTGGGAGGATTTTGAGTGAGTTCCCTGATTGTCTCCCGACCATGTGGCTTGTGAGACCCCTTCCAAAAACAAAAAACAAAACATGTCACATGCAATTGACACATCCAGTTGGATTGGATTGGAAAGGACATCCAATGACCAGGACCTCAGAAAAACACATAGTGAACTGCCAAACGTTTGAACGGTGAGCAATTCCAGACAGTTGTGCTAGCATGACAGATACGGTACAAAACAGGCTGGTCAAGGTTAATACTCTATAGAAATAAATAGCTTTATAAACCTAAACATTATTTTATATAATTTTAAAAAACTAAAATTACAATTCATTCACTTTTGCTCTGGTTTTTCAGGGTTTTGATGTAAGATATGTTTTACAGATAAGTTTTCGCTCCAATATTTCCTCTTAATGCTGAACCTTAACAATGTAATTTGTGGAGTCAACTATTTAAAATAGCATAGTGTCACTGTGTTTTCCCTAATGTGGGCGGTGGGTTGGGAATTGGGGGTGGGGTTGGCGGGGGGGGGGGGGGGTGCGGAGAGGGGACGGCATTCCAAACAGGGCAGCCAGCATAAGTGCTCATGCTGGGCAGCTGATGGCTGATGATCGCGCGTGCGTGCGTGTGTGTATGTGTGTGTATGTGTGTGTATGTACTGGTGGGTAAGCGTCTAATTTAAAACACAGGAGGGAAAGTGAGCATGGGGACACTGCATGGTTTGCCCCTATGGCTCTGTCCCAGTAAACAGGCCACAAACTGCGTTTAGCTCGGTGTTATTGTCCCTGTTCCCGCCCAATAACACTCTAAGCTACTTCCCACTGCCATCTCGCCTATTTCCCAATAAACATTGTATGCTGTTTGCGTGTAACTGCTTTACCAATTGCTTGCATTATGTATTATTACTTGTAATTAACGCTGTTACAAATGTCAAGATGACTTACGTGATGCTTTGTTATGAAACGTGACATTTTATAGCATGCTGCATAAAAAAACCCTGTAGATACATACAGTGAGGCTGGTACATACATCAGAAATAGACATACAAGACACCTTGGGTACACTTTTATATAACATATTTATATAACGATGTGTACGAACACAGTTGATATTTGCGCCATACACATAGCTGTATTTTGTTAGGTGTCTGCGGGATATATTTAGATTTATGAGATAAGCCTCAGCTTTTCATTCAGCCACACGCATATTTGATAACTGTTTTCTGACCTCGTGTGGTGCGTCTGCCTGTTTGAATAATGTCAATACAATGTTAACCATTTGTGGCTAGATACTGTATGTGTTGTTTTGTATTCAGTTCAAATGAACCTAACTTTCCAGTTTAGGTCATTTTGTTGAGTGGCACCCTAACGTGGTACAGGGATGCTAAATCACTGTTGACAAATAGCATATCCCTAACTGTTCGCTGCTGACATACGTTTTCTGGGAATGTCGTACCTTAACACCAGATAATAAAACTAAAACTGCAGATGGAAAGGCTTTCGTGAATGGGGAGTTAGCCAAATCTTATTTCCCCCAGTAAGCTGTAAATTGCAACGATTATGCATCTACATCAACGCGTGATCAAATCAAAATCAAATCAACTCTAGGTCACATTAGTTCTAGTCATTGTTCATCACATCCATCACGTTCAGGATGTACGAGGGTTTTTTTCCACATTACAGTAGAGCAACACAATGCATTCACGCAGGAGTGGGTCCATGCTGACACTTCACATCATGGCGTCACGCTCACACATTAGGTTAATATGAGATGAGAGATAGACGTGCACCCCACAGGGAATTCTGGGACATACTTACAAAGAACACGCCTCCTTCCACCTTCCGGGTACGTCTCCCTGACACCTTGGCAAAATGACAGTTTAAACTCATTGTTACATTCGGAGCATTAATTCACATCAGAACTGTGTTTCTCTAATGTCAGGGCAGGTGGGTTAGCATATACAGTTTATGAAGATAGATTTGTCTGTGTGTGTATATTCATATATATATATTCCTTATTTATTTGTGTGTTCAGAGATGCTCTTCTGCACACCACTGTGTTAATAACTGGTTATTTGAGTTACTTTAACCTTCCTGCCAGCTTTAACCATTCTCCTCTGACCTCTCTCATTAACGTTTTCGCCCACATAACTGCCACTCAACTGGATTTTAATTTGTTTTCACCGTTCTCAGAGACAGTTGTGCATGAAAGTCCCAGGGGATCAGCAGTTTCGAAGATATTCAAGCGACCCCGTCTGGTACGTACACAAGCATACCACAGACAACATCAAATTTTGCCCCCATTCTGACATTTGCTCTGAACAGCAACTAAACCTCTTCACCGCAGCTGCATGCTTTTATGCACTGAGTTGCCGCCACGTGATTTGCTGATTAGATATTTGCATTAACGAGCAGGTGTACTGAGTGTATACTGAGTGTATACTGAGTGTAAGCAGAGCGCAGCCTATATTCATAAAACACACTTGGAATAAGGTTTTGCTTGAAGCCTGTAGGCTAACACAGAAAACACTGTGCTCTTTATAAAGGCTGATGGTGAAGACCTTTAGTGTAGCTAAGCCATTAGGGTCAGTTTACTCTATGAATAACATGCCTACAGTCCCCAGTAATCCAGGCTGCTAGAGTTATCTGTGTGATCTGATACAGGTACAGAGGCTGCCGTCTAGTCACCGTCTGTAGCTCTGAAGGTGCGCTACAGCACATGAAAGCACAGGACATGCTATCAGCTCCCACGTACTGGTAAATATAGTGGGGCAAATGTAACTGCAGCTGTAATGGATGACTAATGAATCATTTGTCACCTTCAGATTGACTAGAATAGGTCTAGGTACAACTCTCATTACATCATAGCAGTGATTCTCAAGAGACGCTTTTAGGATGGTTGCGAAATATTTTAGGATTTTGACATTTTTTCAATGCAGTATTTCTTTTTTTTTATTTATTATTATTTCAAATGTCGTTTGGTTATCTTAATAATCCTGTCTCACAGGACAAAAAGTTTGACCTGTCTTAGACCTGTCTTTTGCAATTACTTACTTACAATGAATTACTGACGTTAATTATATTTCTGATAGTATGAAACGTCTGTCATCCAAGAATGAATTTTCTGAACAACAGAAAGTGGAAGCAGTGAGCACAAATGATTTTTTGACGGTGACGGGGGGGGACGGGGACAGGGGGGTCGATGTGGGGGGTGGAGTGATATTTATAGATAAGTAAAAGGCCAGCGGTGATGCAGCCGGCTGGTGCCTCAGCACATATGGTGACATAAGCACTCAGGTTGGCCAAAGACAGTATGTACGCCTTAAAGGAATGGCCAGAGGCCAGCACGTACGTTAGCATGCTCACAAAGAGCAGAGTCATAAAATAGACGGAATACAAATACAGTACAAGTCCTGTGGCGCGGCTGTTGTTATACCTCAAGAGAATTTCTTGTTGGGAAATAGAGAGAACATAGAGTAATTATAGGCTTGGTCCACTCACTGATTTCAGATGCTGTACGTAGTCAATTCACACAAGTGTCATATTTTTATTGCAGTAATATAATGCAGTAATATTTTGGTTGACGGATAAGACTTGTCATTGCTGTATAGTATTAAATGTTAATGGACTTAAAAATAAACCACAGCACCTGTGCTAATCCTGAAGGCACAGAGATTACTCATCTTTTAGCTACTTTTAGCTCCTACCTAACCATTAGTTTAGGTAGTACCTGTCATTAAATACTGCACTTTTTTTCTACTGGTCTTTTCTTTTCATTTTCACACATACACTTTTGGCCGTGCAATCCTTTTTCTCGGTCACAGTCACTCAATACCACACCAGCCACTGGAAACCTTGCGGTGTCCTGTACAGTTTGTTGATACCCTAAACCACTAAAATCTGCCAGCAAGACCTACCTACCTACCTACCTACCTGTCTATTTCTCCTGCTAGCTTAGCTAGCTAGCTAGCTATGTTTTATAAACACAGTCTCCCTTCTACATGGAGGCTCCCATGCATCTATAAATATCTCATTCAGGCTCATTAGCCTGGGATTATTGTATGAAACACAGATGCTAATTCTACCGACAAACTCCCTTTGACACTATACTGTCGGACATCGGTTGGCCACAGACTCTGTGGTTACAGAAGCTACACTTTACTGTGAGCAGATTGCACATGGGCAATGTGTACAGTACATCTCACACACACATCATCACACTGGGAGAGAAATAGCAGATTCAAGTCTTTTTAAAGATTCAAATAATTTCACTCCGTTCAATAAAAGGATTAGTTCTAAAGAATCATTCACCAAGTCAGTAACATTTTCGGTTCCCCAAAACATCACAATGTACGGCCGAGATTCCCAATATCGTTCAATAAACGAGTGACTCTCGTTAGAACGTTCTTCCTCGACGTTCAGACTTAAAACAACATTTGGTCAGAGTTACTCAAGTGAATTGGTCAGTTCTCCCAACCAATGACATGGCCCTAAATATGCCCACAGCCTGCCTCCAAAAGGATATTTGCTCATGCTAGAAACAGAAATAGTCTTTTAATACGAGGAAAACTATGACTGACTTAATGCAGTCAAACGTTAACAAGCAAGAAATATATTAAATAACGAATTAGTGCACGGCGTTGAACAAAACATTTTATTCACTTAAAATCACTTTTGAAAGAATCGTTCATGACTAAAACATCTCTACACTGGGGTCTTGAGAGGGATGCAAAGGACTACAAAACAGATTTATTGGAGAACCTAACTCTTACTCTATTATACTATTTACTACAGTATTATAATGTTTTTTTAATTTTATTATTAATGTTGAATAAATATGACATTTTGATTCAGCTGAATGTTAGTTACACAAGAAGGCAGCTGAACAACAAACCATTACGCAGAGCTGCGCAGACTTACTGGTTTTGGTTTGGTGGTGAGGCCCAAGTTGTCCTGATCAAACTCTTTCTTCTCCTCCCACGACCCTTTGCTGTCTCCGTTGGAGGAAGGGGTGAGTTTGAGCTCCCCGACCTGCCCACTTAACACCTGTACAGGGTCCAGACTCATCTTTACCATAGAGAACGGCCCCCTCGGTGCCCCAGAGTTGTCTCCCTCCTGCTCCTGTCAGCGGTATAGATGCTTGTCCTCAGAAACACTTCCTGTGAGACTGGATTATCAGAATCCCCTGCGAGGGTTCTCAGCCGCTGTCATGATCCTCTCCAGGGTAACGTATTTGTTTGTGGTGCTGTGTGTGTGATTTCTTCTTAGCACTGCTTGCCTCTGTTTCCCTCAAGGTAGCCTGCTTGCAGAATGCATTAAGCAAGTGGGTTGTCTTACACACACTGATATATTATATTTGTAGGCATGTTCTCACTCCGTAATTCAGTTTTGTCTTTAACACACACACATACACACACACACACACACACACACACACACACACACACACAAACACACACACGGTCTTTCTCCTGTACACAAGCACACTCACACACATTCAGATGCACACAAATGTCCCGCAAACAGAGGCCATCCTATGGGAGTCCATTCCGGTGCTGTGTTATGTCGTGCCCTGACGTTGCGTTTCTGTCCTCTAGCTGTCACTGCCTGCCTGATCTCCTTACTCACTCTCTCGCCCTCCCCTTCTCTCTCTCTCTCTCTCAGTCACAACTCCCTGGGTGCATTGCATTCCCTTGCTCTCTGAGAATCTCTCCCACTGACCAATCACAGGCTTGCTTGCATATTCATAGACCACACCCCCTGTTTACCCCTGCCACCTTCTCACACACACACACACGTGCACACAAGCAGTTCCTGGGAAATTCAGTCACTTCTTTTTGCCGCTGTGGTCCCTGTGATCTGTGGCAAGTGTTTTACAACTTGGCACACACACACATTTCCTACTACTCATGCGGTCAAAGTATGGCGCAGAAGATTCTAGAATGTGGATTGTGATAATTCTACTAGATAGGAGGGTGTTAAGGGTTGATTACAGAATGAGGATTAACAGTATAATCAGCCCATGTGTACTAAGTTAGCCTAAAGATAGGAGAGAATCTACTTGACCTTTATTTAAAACAAAGGTCATTTGTCAAACAGAGGTCATTAGTGAATGAAGTAATGCAGTGGGACTTCTCCCATTGCCATTCTTTCTTCTGACTTCCTAAATCACTGACTTTCTAAATCACTGTCCTTGCAGAGACATTTGTTTGAGATAGGCAGGCCTGTCTCTCAACTCATGAATGGGACAAGGTTACTAAGTAGCCACTCCTATCTGCCTGTTGATTGGCTCGTGTGGCTGAATGCAACAAAAGGAAATGCTATTCGAACAGAAGTACAATTTATGAGCCACAGAAAGACACCGTCCCAGGAGATTTGCATCGGTCAGAACCTGTTTTTAATGGGTAACATGCATGCAAATGTGTATGTACGGTTTGTGGATGTAATGCGGTGTATCAAGTGCCCTCCGATTTGACACATTTCACCCAGGTAATGTCCAAATAGATTGCTAGTTTGGATATTAGAGGTGTTTCGCTTAACCGAGAAATTCCAAAAATTGTCCTTGCCGAGGCTTCTTGGTTACCTAAAGTATTATAAGAGTACTCTCTTGAAACACTTGGTCAATTACAGGTGTTTCTTCACATGTATATAACCTATTTTGCTCTACAACGTAGAAACGTGTATACTTGTGCTACACTGTATATATAACTTAAGCTTTACATTTAATAACATCTTTAACAATAACAGTGTTACAATTGTTTTGGAGGAGGTATTATCACTTCATTTCTTGCTGATTAATAATTAACTATTTATAAGCTAGTTCAAATTTTTCAATAACATTTCCAGTTAGTGCTTTTGTATTATATTTCTTTGAAATAGAACCTATTTAGATGCTATGTCAAGTGAATCATGTGGGAACACGTGGAGCTGGACCCTGGATTCCTGGGTCACAGCCCCCTCCTGTGGCCACTCCCGGAAACTGAAAAGACCTCCGTTACTGCAGTATACAGTAAACGGTGACTGGCTGCGTTTGTTCCACAGCTCTCTATCTCTACTGGTTTCATTCAAAGCATGTGTGCGTTTGCGTGTGCGTGGTGTTTAATTTTCCATTGGCCTACAGCCAGATAAAGTTGGCCCGGAAATAGGCCAGTATTGATCAGTTCCTAACACAGCAGATGGAAACAATAATATACACATCACTGGAAAACTAGCTGAGCAAGTTTAGAAATGTTGCTCTTTTTTTCCACTACATTGTTTTCTGGTGATATTTGTTTGCAATATTAATAGCAAATCAGGCTCATATGGAACATTTATAGGCATGTACTTTCACCTTCTCTTTGGTTAATTGCATTGTGTTTTCTCATTCAAACTGGAAATGAATAGTGTACTGTACAAAATATATTAATAACAATATCCATATTTAGCATCAAGTGCCCCCATTAACCTTACTCTACTGGGAGGAAATTGTCTTGAGCTAAATGTCCTTTTTGATTCATTATGTCATAGCTCAAACCTAATAATTCACTTCATTCAGTTAAATTATTTCTCAATTGCTGGCAGCCAACTAATAGGATGTCTGTAACCTGGGGGCTAAATTAATTATTCCCATGGTCATTATATTTCAGAGTGTGAGACGTGTGTGCTTGCATATGCATAGGGATAGCCACATGCACGTGTGTGCAGGTACAGTATGTGGTTTAGCGTGTCTGCCCTCCGGCCTGGGCCTAGTTCCTGTGACGACGGCATGAACAGTGACATCACTGCAGTGTGGTGATGTCATTGTCAGACGGTGAGTCATGCTCCTGGATCGCAGTATGCGCACACCTGCGCTAAATTAACAACAACAGCCTCCTTCAACATCCATGTGTTTTATTCTATGTAACAAAAATAATTACATTGTCTTTGTTCTAGGAGCTTAACAATATTGAAAAAAAAACAAATAAAGTCAACCGACAGGCCAAACGGACATTTACATGAACATCATAGAGAAATGTCGAAGAATAGAATTATATTGCACAACCGAGCACAAGTGATTCCCTGCGGCAAAAGGTAAAATATTCATATTCATATTCAAGTTAAACAGATTAGGGGTAAAGCATAGCATGTTTGTAGCATTTTGTACAGTGGGACCAATAGACAATTAACAGTTTCTAAAAAAAAAAAGCCGCTTACAGCTTCTGTATTGTTATCCATCTGGTCTAAACAAAAATCATGGAACCTCTTACCTCATTTCATCTTGTCTTTGATGCATCACATTTTCTGACCATTGTATAAGATGTCCAAATGACAGTGTGGTCACATACAGGGAGCAATGAAAATAAATACCCAGTGCTCAGAGGAAAATGAAAATGGTTTAAAAGCCATGCTTGTACTCAGCGCCAATCTACTAAAAATGAGTGCCGCTAATTACAGGCTACACTAATTAACAACAGTGTGGGGTGTGGAGATTTACATAGCGTGTAGGCACTTTGTGAGCCTATGTGTCCTATGTTGTTTTTCTGCATTCTACAGATTCCTAGTAAAACCCTATATGGCAACAACATAATAAAGGTACACTCCTTGATTTGTGTTCGGAAATAACCCGTGTGGTTGAAACCAGCATTACAAAAACATTGCTGTCCTCCTCCCTCCTCCTCCCTTTACAGAGCAATTCAAGGAGTGCACCTTTAAAGTGAAATAAGAAGCTGGAAATACACATGGGTCTGTATGCAGGACTATAGGGCTATTTTTTACACACAAAAACAATGTCTGAAAAGATGTCCTCTGATCCATGACTAAAATTAAAATATTCTACAATAAACAAACCAAATAAATTCCAGTGGGAAGCAAATTAACTTGCTTGAAACAATCTGTTGTGTCCAGTGCAGTAACACTACAAGAGGCAATATCTTTAACACTACTAGATAATGTCAACAGAAATAAGTCAATTATCATTACAAATTGGAGTGTATTATTTAGTTATATTATTCAGTTATATATACTATTAGTAGTAGTATATATTTTTCAGTGTATACAGTTTTTTTTTATATTGTAGAATTAGGCCATGTGTACCCTTGTCGGCCACGGTACTGTGTACTGTGTACTGGTGGTGTTTCGCCAATCATATTAAGGTTACACTAAATAACAGACCATTGTGGTAAATCACAGACACTTCGTTTTAAAGCATGTCAATATAAATCCTACCTCTGGGTGGCACTGTAGCATAAGACTGCGTTTTACCATAAACACAGAGACAACTTGGACCTTAACCACCACCTCAACCTTCTTTAAAAAAAAAAGCTTCCCTTCTGGATACACAATTATTCATTTGTGAAGCATTCGACCTATATGTAATTATTATTTGTCTTATCTGCGACAGTAGGCTATAGCGTGACTAAACAACAAGTCCCATAGTAGAGACAGTACGTACTGTATACCAGCGCACCACGAAAGCAAGTGTACCTATCTGTGGATAATACTTAGTGCTTCGGTGTGAAGGACTGCACAAGAATTTACAAAGTTCAACGTTTCTTCAAGGCGTTGCTGTTACACAAATGACACAAACACATACAGTATACAAACCACGAGTGAATGCTCACAACAGTGCCTTGACACATGGAGCATTCACAGGCACTCACAGTTTCTTATATGCACTGGCATTTCAACTACACACACTTTACGGCAGTGGTTCTCAACTGGTCTCACCTCAGGACCCACATTTGTCCTTGGCCATTAGGTCACAACCCAAAAATAATTTATTTGCACAAAACAATTTTTGCAGTAATCCACAATGTCTATATGCACAGTTCAAAACACCTACGCACCTTTCAAAATAAAAGCACACCATCAGAAGTTTGTAAACTTAAAATGAAAATAAGACCTTTTGACAGAGCCAAAGCACATGCCCACGACCGACTCCACACCAGCTCGCGACCCACTTTTGGGTCGGGACCCTCCAGTTGAGAAACACTGCTCTACGCTGTCTCCTGTACACACAAACATACATGCCCACACACACGCACATATTCTTTGCAGACAAACCACTGTAGCTGGGTCATCATATGAACGAAGGTCTAAGATAGTGGTACGCTTACATATTACATACCCATCGTCGTTATGAATACGATTATTGTCATATTAGGATGTACATTTGATTCTATCATTCCAATGTCACGCGGTCACCAATGGCTTTATTATGGTTATTTCTTTATGTGTGGCGGAACAGGGAGGGAGTAATCCCAGAGCCTCGGTGACGTGAAGGAGTTGACTGTAATCTGATTGGCTGGCAGACAGGTCGGACTTTTCTGGGTACCTCACAACAAATACATTTTAGTACACGCACGCACGCACGCACGCACGCACGCACGCACGCACGCACGCGCGCGCGCACACACACACACACACACACACACACACACACACACACACACACAGACACATGTGCCATCCCTTTGGTTTTTTTCACATTGATTTTAGATGGGAGTTGAGTTCAGATAACTTCCTCTCGTCCTATTATCAAAGCATTTCCTCTTTGACATTTACAGAAGAGGAACAGAAAGTGTGGATGGGTTTGAGTTTGAGAGAGGGAGGTGCGTGGATGTTGGAGAGGGAGAGTAGAGGCAGTTCATTTCACCTTTTCGTGAAAAAAAAAAACGAAATACGAAGGCTTTGGCCTTTTGCAGAAATGCCCATTCTGTCACTACTGCCCCGCTGTGACTGAAATGGCACGTATCAGTGAAGCAAGACTGTTTTATAAGTTACTGCGTGTTTTTACTACTTACTTTACTGCTATAAAGCACAAACATATTACAGTTATACAGTGTTTATCCCAAATCCCCTGGGGCTCCCAAACCCATGGCAAACCATAGCAAAGATGTCCAAACCAGGAGAGCCAAATAAACCACAAACGTCTCACTATAATCTCTCTTCCCCCTCTTCCCCTCCCCCACCCAATATTACCTTCTTTTTATTTATCTGGTGTGCACTGGCCTAAAGAGAAAAAGCGAACCAACCGGCTAAGTAAATAATTCCACAGCGTCTCAGCGTGCCTCTCCAAGCTGAGAGACCCACCCTCAGTGACAACCTCATGGTGGTGGAGAGCCTTTAGCACCTGCTAAGCCCATGTTTGGAGAATAAAACAAATAGACAACATGCTATTGTTTTAGTGTGGCTCTTGGCATATGGTCCTTTTAGATGCCAGGCTTTAGCTGGAGCACACATACGCAAACACACGTGCCCACGCACACACACACACACACATACACACAGTATATCGACCTAGCGCAGGGCAAAGCTGCATTTTGTTCTTAACTGTATCGCCCGTCCATACCAATACGGCTCACACAACACGCATACACAAACACATACATACTGTTGTTCATCCACATTTGTCCTCTCCTCGGAGAACGTGTGAAAGGCTGACAACATCCTGGTTTGATGCAATTATATCTCATGCTGGCCCCTGCGTGCAAATCTAGCAAGGCAAAGTTGGCTGTTTCCATGTTATCATATCCTAACTTCTTGGTCTTGATCTTGGTTTATTTAAGAAAAACCTCAGTATATCTTATTTTATCTTATCTTATCTTAGCCAATTAGACCATTTTAGATCATGGAATAGGGCTGGGCGATATGGCCAAAACCTATCACGGTATATCACAATATAGTATTTCTTCTGGAAATTCAATGAATTAATTTACATACAAAATAACTGGTAATGCCTACTTTCTTTTACACTCCACGGTAATAACGGTGTATTAAATCTTATGGTGTCGCTAACCATATCGCCCAACACTACCATGGGGTGTGTTGCATGAAGGGGCAGCCTGGAAGACACAATGACATCCCCGAGGGTGCTAATATCTCCCATAACACTTGCTTGCACACCCTGTCCCACTTCTTGCCTCTGGTTCTCCTCTCCCTCCCTGCCCACTCCACAGTAATCCCCCCCTCCCCTCTACTTCTGCATGTCGCACTGCAGCAGGAGGACGATGGAGGGGTCGGACTTGGCCGCCTCCTTGAACTCCTCCAGGGTGATCTCGTCGTTGTGGTCCTTGTCCATCTTGGAGAAGATCTTGTCCACGCGCTGCTGGGGCGTGAGGCCGTCCTCGTTCATCCGCATCATGATCACCGTGCCAACCATTTTGTAGATGGCCTGGGGAAGGACGGTTAACACGGGTTGAACTGCGTAACATTTTTTTATAACCTCCAATTTTAGCCAGGGTATTCTGATACAGTACCGAATTACCTCAGTTGAAAGGAACTACCTTCAAGCTGCATCGCTCTGTTACAATGTGTGGGTTTATTCCTGGGGACCTCATAACCACCTTTTGGCCAAACATTACACACTGCCACTTCAGAGGTGGGAAAACCAAGTCCTAACTGTATTTTCACTGATTAGTTTCAGCTACTTACTGTAGCTGAAGTGTTGCCACATATTTCAGATCAACTGTCTCTCACACACACCTCGATGATCTCCAGCATCTCCATGCGCGTGATCTTCCCGTCACCGTCCAAGTCGTACATGTTGAAGGCCCAGTTGAGTTTCTGCTCAAAGCTCCCCCTGGAGGTGATGGACAGCGCGCAGATGAACTCCCTGAAGTCGATGGTCCCGTCGCCGTTCTTGTCAAACGTCCGGAAGGCATGCTGGGCAAACTTGGAGGCATCGCCGTACGGGAAAAACTGTGGAACGGGAGACGAGACGCAAGGTTGGTAGTTTTGATACACAGAATAATTTGCCTTCTTCTTTACCTTCTAATTTTGTTTGATTAAAATGGCTCTACAGGGTTCTCTAAAGAATTATGATGGTATTATGATGATGATGAAAATCCATAATACACTATCGTACAAATATAGTTCTGCAGATGATCTTGGACCAGGGTCTTGGCATCATGGAAGCACTGCTTAGTACTGTACCATTGTGCAACTAGTGACTTGTGAGAAAGGACTAAAAATAATGAAAGAAAAAATCATTTTGCGAGCCCCCAAAGGTATCTCACCCCCTTCTGGAGGTGCCTTTGGGGGCTCGGCAGTATTTCACGTGGCATATTGGTCTCACCTTGACATAGAGCTGCTGGAACTCGTCCAGGTTGAGGATGCCGGAGGGGCAATCTTTGAGGAATCCTTTGTACCACTGCTTGAGCTCCGCCTCGTTAAACTCGGTGCTTTTGGTCAGGTCGTCCAGCACCTCCGGGGCCAGCTTGCTGTTGTGTTTGCCCATGGCTAGTCCCCTCTCTGGGGGGAGAGAGGGCAGGGAGACACACACGGTGAATGCAACAAAAACAACACCTAGCGTCCCCCGGTGGATTAAGCAGTATGGGTCCCTGGTGACAGATACAATTATGGAATCACAAGCGCACACGTACATGGAAACTTCCCACACACACACACACACACACACACACACACACACACACACACACACACACACACACACACACACACTCAAACATGCCCAAATACAAGTTGTTAAACTTGAAACATGCGCACACACACAGGCACTTTGTATTGACACACAAAAATAGGTACACACGCGCATACACACATATACAAGTAATCTAATGTTTCATCTGAAGCCTGTGTTCCCATTTCCATAAGGACCCAGAATCCTTCGACCTTTAGAATCACCTTGCGCACATTGAGCCCCCTGAAATAATCATCATTTATATTTTGGCCATAAAAAAACAGTCCATTACCCGCTAGCGGGGCTCAAGCGAAAGAAAGTCCACCTCGCTGCATTTGTGACGACCATCCCTGAGTCATAGCAGTGGATTGTATTAAAACCCTTAGCACTGTGGCACAAGGACAGCGGACCTAGCCAAGTGGAACGGGCTCAAGCTCTCCCGAAAAGTGAGCCTTGAGAATGGCCATGGTTCATTAGCTTAAACAGCACTGAGCCGCTGCGTAGCATGAGTGAGTCATGTATTGTCGTGTGGTGACGGGTCGGGTAATAGACCTACCTTAGATCAGCTCTGTGAAACTGTGAAGTTTTCGGAGATGTGGACTGTTTGGACTGGGGTGCTGGGGGAATTTGAGAAGAGAGAAAACAGAAGGAATAAAAGATAAAAAATCCTGGACATGAGAACTAACAGAGGTCCATTATATATAAAAATGAATGTATTTGTTTGCTCTTTTCAGAACATACATAAAAGGTTCCTTGCTTGTTTACTTGATTTAAAATCTGTTACAAGTGACTTCTCTTCTATTTATTTGTATCTCAACCATGACAGACCAATCCAAAACATCTCAGAGGCATCTGTATTTAAATATGTGATGACGCAAACAACCTCATACAGTAGTGAGTCATTAATAGCTCAGGCTACACCCGAGTGCTGCAGCATGACTATTTTAGATGGCAAGGCCATAAGGTTATATGGTTCTATTCTTTTCTTTTTTCTGGTAATATCTCTCCCATTTTTGAAAGTTTAATGCTTAGTTCAACTACAACACACACAAGACATAGACATAGAGATGCATGCATTCACATGTTCATCCATGCAAGCACAGTTATCAATGTTGCCCACAAACATGCAAAACATTGTTTTCCTGCCCTCTAAACACACACACACACACACACACACACACACACACCTGCACATTACCGAGGTCTGTATTCCAAACTGATACTGCCCTTTCTTGTGTAACCTTCTTGTCCTGAATGTAAAACACTTAAAAACTCAAACTCACTGCACACCCAGTGATGTATAAAACACAATGCACATTCACATATTCACGCACACAGACAAAATAAAAAAAAAGGCACACAAAAAAGCAACACACATCCAAAAATAAAAACAACACAAAAAGCAACGCATAGCCACACGCAATAAAAAACACACAAGACTGAACAGAGAATAATAATGCACACTCAGGCACACAATACAAGACAAAATACACACACACACACAAAAAAATGTGCTCGAACACCACACGCAACAAAACAAAATCACACCCACAGACACAGTGGGGTCTGGCGGCAGAAAGCAGGCAGAGGCAGAAAGGGGAGGAAAGAACACAACAGAAGGGGCATCACCACCTGTAGCGCCACTTTCCTCTGTGAAAGAGGAGGTCACTTTGGTAGGAACACTTCTGAATGGAGGTATTACCTCCGTATGTTTCTCCTTCTGTCTCTCCACACAGTGCCTTTGACACTATTTCCACAGCAATCTTCTGTCTGGCTGCTGTTTCACCTTTCTCTCTCTGGCTCTCTCTCTCTCTCTCTCACACACAGGTATTTGTGTGTGTGTGTGTGTGTGTGTGTGTATTTGTGTATGCCTCCCTTGTCCTGAACCTTTTTTTTTTTTTTTCTGAATACTATTTTTCCCTCCTTTGTCTCAAGTACAAATTCCAGAAGTGTCCCTCGTCTCAGACGCTATATGAGATTTATTCTTCGGTTAGGGAACCTAATGTAGCAAATAATGAGAGTTTCCGGAGAGGACAGTAGCAGGTGAACAGCGCAATCTAAATTCATCTCTCCACGTGGAATTCCCTCTGAGAGAAGGAGGATGAACACGCTATCACATGACTTGGAGCGCATCACACTAAACTGCTCATTTACTGATGCAGAAATGTGTCTCAGTAAAAAAAATTATATTATCTGGAGAAGTAAACAAAATACGGATAATTTATAAAGCACTGTGACGCCAACGTTTCAGGAAATACGCAACAACCCCCTAATCCTTGCTGCTCAAATTCTCCATTCTGACAAAAGTGAGATTTACATTTATCTCTTTGCAAAAGATTTGATCGAGTACCCTAATAATTCCCTGGTGTTTTTTCCTTGTCCAATTAGAGTTTAAGGTATATGGGCCTGGGAAGCCCTTAGAGCTTGCTATGATTAAGGGCTAAATAAACAATCTATTGCATCATAGATTGCATCTTGAACCTGCTAATTCCAGTGCAGTTGTACCAGCTATAGCGGTCACGCAACTATCTTGGACTGGTCAGTGTCGGTGGTCAGCCACGCGCTTGCTGCCCTGCAGATGTTGCCGAGGGGATCGATCGGCCTGGCAACATGTCATTGCCGGGGACAATGACGTTTTTGACAGTCCGTTCACGTCAACTCGCAGCAGAGGCTCAAGTGCATGCACGCAGACACATGCACACACGCCTCGACAAGGGTCAAACAGGACAGATTAGTTCCACCACAAAACACACACACACACACACAAGCCCCTGCCCTCTCATCTAATCTTTATCATCCCCACACCTCTCTCTGTCTAACTAACACACACAAACACACGCACGGACTGTATCGTGCAAAAGCGAATCATGACAAAGTATCACGGGGGAAGGGATGGGCACAACTGAGTGGAGCTCAGTGCAGAAAAACAACACGGAAAGGATGACTCAGTCTGCATTCACACCTCTGGCAGACAGACAGGCAGACAGAGAGACAGACAGACAGACAGACAGACAGACAGAGTTAGAGCGAGATACAGACAGGCAGAAAGACAGATAGAAAGAGAGACAGGCAGACAGACAGACAGGCAGACGGAGAGAGTTAGAGAGACGGACAGACAGAGACACAGGGAGAGAGAGACAGACAGACAGAGAGTTAGAGAGAGAGAGATACAGGCAGACAGACAGGCAGACGGAGAGAGTTAGAGACAGGCAGACACAGAGAGAGACAGGCAGACACAGAGAGAGACAGACAGACAGGCAGACGGAGAGAGTTAGAGACAGACAGACAGACAGAGACAGAGAGAGAGACAGACAGACAGGGGCAGGGGAGATGGGAGGCATGCCTTAGGCAGATAGAAGAACCGAGGAGAAAATTGGTTCCAACAGGCTTTCAGCAGAGAATGGGGTGTGTCGTATTCAGTCTGAAGGGTTCTTAATAAAAAGGCCATTCCTGCTGTCAAGTTAACACTAAACACAAAGATGTGAGTAGTTGAAATGTGTGTGTGTGTGTGTGTTTGTCCTATAAACATCTCATTAGAGAATGACAGAGAATGAATTACCACATAGTAATGTGGAGAGAGCGGAGGTGCGATCCTGGCACTGCCACACAATGTGTTCATTGGTTAAAGGCTTCATTTTTATGCCTGTTTCTATTTTCTACTTACTTGTGATGTGGTCACACATTTAATTGGTTGGTTTTCCTCTACCAGGGAAGCCGTCACATTACACATTACATTTCCACAATTACAATTAGGTTTATCAAGTTTATTTTTAATCACAGTAATGATTCCAAGGGCTTCCACAACATGGCAACAAAAGGACACCCTCTAGACCTTATCCTCCAATTGGGCGGGGTAAAACTCTTGGGAATAACAATAGGAGAAACCTATGCGACGGACCACAAAGGGAGGAGTCCAACCCTTCTAGGATGCAACAGGTACCACGTGAGAGATCAAACCTGAGAACGCTGGGGCTATCCATGGGTCTGTTTGTTAGCAAATCTACTGGTTCAAATATTACATGTTACAATGAGGTCATTTAGCAGACGCTTTTATCCCAGGTGACTAAGAGTGCTTACAATTACACGTATCAAAACGCTGTGTCAACTTTCAAGAACATTTTACGCAAATGGGCACACGTGGTTCATAGCTCATAAACCATAAAACAGTAGCGTGCAGTGCATAAAGCGGGCGCCCCTTCATATTAGGCCACGACCCCCCATGTACCTCCTATGTGGCATAGGCCACAAACAAAAACATAATTAATGTATCTTAAGGAAAATTGGGCTTTAACTAACTACAAACGGCCTAGTGACTAATGACTAAATCCAACAGCACATGAACAGGAATCAAAAACTGTAACAGTGTATCAGTACGTAACCCCTTCTCCCAGGGACTTGAAGGTGCGACCTTTGAATCCCGCCCCCTATTTTGAAATTCGCCAATTTGGTCAGATTTTCTTCGCCAATCTGAAACCACTGCAGAACCCTTCTCCAACTTGTCAGGAGAAGGGGCTCGTATGAGCGTACAGCTACGTCGTGGAAATGAGCAGTATTGATTGGCTAACAAAGACAGTGCCTCTCCTCTGACGGGAGAAGTAGCGAGAAGACATAGATACACTTAGACACACCTATGCGTACTTACGTGTATTGTATGTATGTATTGTGTGATGTTTACTTAGGAAACTATAATAAATATGTTTTTGCACAAAGAAAATGCGTTAAAATCACTAATGGACAATTTATTCTTGTCTTGTCACCCCTTCTTTGAAGGGGTTGAAGGGCCTGACGGCACTGGCATAAAATGTATGGAGATACGAGACGTTAATCCTTGCGTTTGACCCATCCTAACTACTTGGGCAGCAATGGGCAGCCATGTAGTGTGGTGTAGGGGGGGGCAACTTTGGTTCCTGGTGTCTTGGTCAAGGGGGGCAATAGCAGGAGCATTAACCACACCAGAGTAAATAAATAACCGAAAGCATCTCACAGCCCCTGAAAACGCATCACATAACCCCTAGGGGGTGCTGAGCCCCACTTTGGGGTTCAGTAAGTTGACCATAGTAAGGCCGGGAAGTGCCAGGTCATTATCGCAGACTTTACGGACTGTTAGCTTTCTCTGAATGCAGCCCAGAGGGGACGAGAGAGCAGCCATGTCACACTGGTAGAAAATGATTAGCTAGCAAAAGCTGTGATTGAGTTGGATGGGGGAATGACAATGGGAAGGGAGACCACTTGAACAGTGTGTCTATGTGTGTGTGTGTGTGTGTGTGTGTGTGTGTGTGTGTGTGTGTGTGTGTGTGTGTGTGTGTGTGTAGGCATAGGAACAACTTTGTGGGAGTGGAAAAAGTGCAATGGGCAGAAACAGCGATAGGGCAGTGATCAATAGAATACCAGACCAATACCAGCCTTTGTTATGAGCTGTGTGTGTGTGTGTCTGTGTGTGTGTGAGAGTGCGTGAGAGAGAGAGAGAGAGAGAGAGAGAGAGAGAGAGAGAAAATGTGGCGACAAAGAGAAAGGTGAAGGAGTTCAAGGCGAGGACAGAGAGCCAGGTGGTGAGATCACAGGCCACCAGGCCACTCTAAACCTACACCATCACAACGGACATCCAACTGTCAGTTGTCCTGACAACGGTCTCTGGACTCCCTGCTTTCTGCCAAATGGCCTGAAGGGGGGTGGGAGAGTGTGTGTGTGTGTGTGTGTGTGGGGGGGGGGGGGGGGGGGGGTTGTTGCGCCGGGCCAAAAACAACCCATCCTGTATAACCAGGTATC
>JAOEHI010053220.1:0-15514 GCA_025447815.1 Percopsis transmontana | reverse complement strand
CCCCCTTCGGTGGGTTTGGTGAATGCGCATATGAAACTGGTGGGGTTCAGTACATCCAACAAGGTTAAGAACCACTGGTCTAGCGGTCCTGGTGTTGGACTGCCAGCCGCAAGGTCGTGGGTTCGAGCCCCGGAGTCGGCTTACCTGTAAGCATCCTTGAGCAAGGTGCCTAACCCCTACCTGCTCCATGTAATAGGACAATGAAATTGTAAGTCGCTTTGGATAAAAGCGTCGGGTAAATGTAAAAGTAGCCTACAGCAACGGAGAAACTGGTGACGAACAATTGTTTTCCTAGCTAAACACTTTTAACAATAAATAAAAAAAATTTGTGCAAATAGCCCCTAGGCCCTGTTTCTTATTTAAAATACATTGTGTGCTTTGTTACACCATGACCCACAAAACATACAGTATAACACTTTGCCAGCGGGCCTCTCGACATTAACAAACCGGAGTAATGATGCCGATGTGAAAATCATGCTATGCTAACAGTACAACGCAGACACCTTCAAGCCGGCTTGATCTATTTAATAATGGAAGTTGCTATGCTGTGTGTGTGCGTGCAAGTGTGCATCCATGATTTAGTTTGACATGGATATGACACTTTAAAGATCTTTTTTATATGTCATTGAACAGAACACATTTCATCATTATAACCTATAGGTACAACCATTTAAAAAAATCTAAGTTGCTTTTGATGGAGAAAGAAAAAAACACGCATGCAGGTAATGTAAGGTGTCAAAAATGTACTGAGTGCAATTGCTTTCTGCGACCAGAGTGGCCGCCAATATTCGAAGTTATCCTTTTGCTACTTTTAAAATTCTATAAAAATACGCATTTATAAACTTGCGTGCTGGAGGGGTACCTGGGTCAACTGAAATACATGTCAGCTCACACACTTCCCATGATAGCACATCAGCATGTTAATTCGTTTTTTTTAAACTGCATCCCTCCAATACCTTACACTGACATGTGGTTAGTAAGCATGTCTAACACAATGTGGCATTGAATGTCATGACAGTGGAACTGAGAATCTAGTGACGATGGAGTCAGTTGGTTGCGCACTGAGGTTACTGCACCAATAATAGTCACAAGTTGACTGCATGCAAGAGAATTTCCTGTTCTCTTTCACAAGCACACACGAAATATCAAAATAAGTATTGCCACATCGTGTCAGCTGTGTGTTATTTGGAAATAAATGCTCAAGTTCCATCACTTGTGAATTGAGGGGTGGCTCATATGTGACATTAAACCCAAGAAAAGTTATTGTCATATGGTAAAATTAAATGTTGTTCCATCTTGCTAAGTAAAGCACAAATAACACTGTCCTATATTTACTATTGACACACTATCTACATGTATTGTTGAGACACATTGTAAACCAGCTTGACTCTCCTGATAGAGAAAAAAATAGAAGCTTGTCTTCATCAGTGCACCTGGGGTTGATTAGGGGGTGTATATATGTTCGGTTCTTTGGTTTTCACCTTGTTGGTTATTGTTTTGTTGTAAGAGGGTTTTTGTTACGTTTGTTGTCGATTAAGAGCCAGTTTGAAAAGATATTCTGAATTAAATGATGAGCCGGATCTCGTGTTCTGTGGATCTTCGTGTTTCCTATGGTTCGTTCTGGTCTACACTTGCACTCCCCACTCTCACGCTTACATGGCTAGGTTGTAATATGTGGGTTTTGCCATTGTTCTTAAAGGGATAGTTTGTATTTATTGCCAAAGGGGGGAGATCACATATAATACAATACATATTCTAAAACAATGGGGATGCGACTTTTGCTAAAAGTAGTAGTTAGGACTTCATGTGATTCATGTGGTGAGTGACATATTTTTCAGGTATTGCTCAGGTATCATGCATGCAGCCCACACCACAGTAGGCACATAGAAATACTCTGCCCCAAATAGAATAGGTTGAAATTGCGTAATGATGCTTACACCGAACAGGTTTGTTCAGGATGTGATTGATTGATTTGGTTACTGTAATGGCAACACAAAACACTCCCTACACTTCCTAGTAATTCACAATTTTCATTTCAAGTAAAAATGTGAATGTCAGTGAGAAAGAAATGGAGGGAGAGGGAGATTGGTTACAAGGAAATTGATAATCTCACTTAGTGGTCTTGACACATAAACACAAAAACGTCCCATAGCCTTAATATGGAACTGAACTCTCTTGACCCTTACCTTGCTTGGCAAAAACCAATCCATCCATTCAATGATGAATGGGAAAATCCAGAGGTAAAAGTGTTTTTTAAATAAAATTACAATGTACCCACTTCCAGAGAATGTACCCACTTAACAGAGAAATGTGGAAATAATTGCTATAATTAGCCACACTAACAGGGACTCATCACAGTACAGAATATGAATAAAAACAAACAAAAAAAACATATTGAAAAGGAAGTGAAGCTACAGTACACACTGGTGACATTAACAGGAATTAGCTTGACTGTTAAATATTCTCTGATGTCAGGAACTGTCCTGTTTCCCTTGTACAGTGGCCTTAGCCCGTAACAGAGATATGGCATACCAGTCAGTCCACAATGTCAATATTATAGACTATTGATAAATACTGTACGACATTGGTTTATATTGGATTGTATACTACATTATAGAAAGACATTAGCAGCCCCTGACTTTATGTACATAGTGTATGTCTCATAATGGAGCAGTTATTTTTCGTTCCCCTTACAATTTGAATTTTTTTTAGTATTTAGAGGGGTGCCACAATATTATAGTTGCTTCTAGCCACAACCTGTGTTCAGCTGACAAAATAATAGCTTGTAACTGCTAGCACAGTATTCTAAGAGAATCTGCATACAGAGCTCATACACCACTGCACATCTCACTGTAATATTGCTAAACCAACAACCTAAACAATATTCTCTGGGAAAACATTTTCTACATTTACTATAACTTCTTTTAATATGGAATTATGTATTGTCCTTGCTTTCCCTCATACTCTGTAGCATTATGGGACCCATGAGTCAGTATGGATGTTTCAGGCCACCAATCTTAATATTATCCCATGTTTGGAAATAAGCATCATGGAAAACATGTCTTGATCTACTGTGTTAACTAAAACTGACTAGAAATGATGATCTCTTTCTCTTCCTCTCGCTCTGGCACAAAGGACTGGATGGTAAACATTTCAGTGCATGCTGTATTTTTTTTTCTTTTTCGTTTTAAATTCTATTAGGAATATTATGCCACTTAAACGTGTGTTCCAATGACACAATAGATTTTCTGGAAGCATGTGGAAAGTCATAGATATCCCAGTGCTTCCCATCCCCCCCTGTGCTGGGCTGGTGGTCTGAATCAGACAACACCTGACTCACTGCTGTGCACACAGCTGGCATTTGCCAAAACTCATTTGGCACAAAGGCGTCATGCCCTTCCCCGCAATCCCTCCCCCTTCTCACCGATGCTGGGCTAAACAAACACCAAAAAAATGGCAAGCTGATATTAGACTTTAGTAAAACCCTTTAGAGCTGTACTACAGCAGCTCTAAAGACACACCTTAAGAGCAGGACAGCTCTATAGCTACAGCTTTAAAGCTTCCTTACCCCATTAGCCCACCTGCTGACATTGGGTATGAAATATTATCCTTTTTTTTTTTTTTTTTAATAAGAAAGACTGTAATTTTTTACTTTTTTGTTTTCCCTCCCGTTTTTACTTTTGGAGCTTGGCTATATGTAAGTGTACTTTTTGTTTTGAAAATTACTACAGTAATCCATTCTCAAAGCATGATGTTAACAGGAAGATCACACTTATAACCTCTGTTGCCTTCCATTGTTTCTCTAAAAAGTATTGTACTAATGTTTCTTCAAAGCCGATCACTGTCTCTACAGTCTTAGTATTAGTCTGTATTCTCACAATACTTTTAACAAAAGCCACAGGTTTTACAAAGTCAACATCACTTGAGTGCACCGTGATCAAAACCCTGGCCGTTTTCTCACTTGGTGATGCCTTCCACTGCGAAAAAGATAAGGATGTAGAAAGGCAAGGCCTGGTGTATTAACCTTATTTTATGTGAGGCACATAGTGGTCATAGCTTAGTCAGCAGGAAGGGAGTTATGGCCTGTAGACATGAGCACTCCATCAGTCACCAGTCACCGTGTCTTGTGTTTGACTATAATCTAATAGTAATATACATAATAGGCTACTACTAACCTTGACTACTAACTACTACTACTAACCATTAAATCCATTTCTTTATTATACAGAAAGATACGGTACTTTTCAAAAGCAACATTAATTTTACAACCTACAACTTCATTTAAAATGGTGGTAGAAACCCATCCAAATCATTAGTGTTAGGATAATTGCTTTGGCAGGGAAGCTGTTATGAAAACAAAAAAGGACAAAAGGACATCTCCACAGCAATGAAAAAACTAAATTTCTTTGCTGCCAGTGGAGCTCAGCTGTAGGCTAGGATACTTGTAAAAAAGAAGTCAGTCATGTCCGAAAAGCGCAGCCAAACTTACGCCCTTTATGGGTAACATGGAATACGGCTTCAGTTTCAGCTTGTGAGATATTCCTCTGAAATGCATTGATGAGCAAGTAACTGAGAATCACTCATGCTTGACACAAATGTAAAACTTTCACAAAATGGCAATTCGTACCATCTAGTTTTAGTCAGCATGGCTTAATCATCTTAAATTATGCAATATCCCGACGGACAGTCGAGTTCTTTTGAAAAATATGAATTAGGCCTATTGAAAAATACACATAATTATATTATTTCTCACGATTTGAATGGGATCAATGCATTGTGTTTGTTTGTTTATACCACGGCAGAGAAAGAGAAAAGCCTACTAAAGAACCAACGTATTGCTTGGAAGCCTGTCCTCCTTAACTTCGTTTTGAAGGAATAGCACGGGGGAGGAGGGGACTTCTCATACCAGGAATCCTTAAAAAAAACTTACTGTCACCGTGCCAAGCCGAGGCCTTTCCTGGCAGGGGGAGGAGCGTACAGAACACTTATGAACGCTACTCCGTGGCAATGACTTCACTACCAGCCTGTATATTTCAAGCTCTCAGACTGAACAAGCTACTAAATCCAAAATAAACTTGCCGAGGATACATTTAACACGTTTTCAGCACACAGAAAGATCCACTAGGAAATTGTAACCAACTCAATTTACTTCTCAACTGAATCCCGTGTGCGCTCAAGTTACACGTTTTGAAAAACAAAGGTAAGACACCGTTCTTTTGTCCGTTTTTTTTCTAAATGTTTATTAAAAACCTAAGTTTTTACTAAAGATTTTCACGATTTCACGATTATTGCTTTTCTAAATGTGTGATCACATCGCTAATAGGACAAACCTATGTGAATTGCGCAATAGGCTTTACGTTGCCTGTACTGGAACTGACTTGGTTTACCAACTGAGTTGGTTTACCAAATCTGTGGATTTAAAAAGTTTTCCGAAAACTGAAATAATTCAATTGAGATCGATTAGGGCTATGTGACTGCAAAACACAACCGAAGCCAAGGAAGTGTTAAACCAGCCTATAAATCCACGCTAGTTGGCAAAGTTAGTTACTGTAGTTATACGGGGTAGCCTACACAGGGCTGCTGCTTTAAGGGTCCAGTCCTATAGCCTATTTATTTTAGCCTTATATTATATGCCTATTACTAGATTCTAATAATAAGTATAATCTTTCTCAACGAGCTGTATGGGTCGAACAGATACCTATCACATTACTCGCCGTCCTAGACCCTATAAATAAATGAGAACTGCACTATAAGTCTAATTCGTCTCTTTTGGCTTTGTAGCTTGGCGACACAGAAGCGACTGACCTTGAAACATCGGCGCTGCCTTTTGGAGTTCTGAACTTCTAGTTGATCCCATCTTCTCATCTCCTGTTCCAGTGGTGCCCTGTGCTCACCAGGCAATCCAAAGAACGGGCACAGCGCCATGGTAGCTTACAGCAAGTATAACTCCGCAATGAGCAGCAGCCCCATCAAATCAAGCATGCGGCTGCAGGAACGTTGCAAGACCTTCACCTCTGAAATGCAGTTCAACATGGTCCTCACCACTTTCCAAAAACTCCAAGAGAGTGGTTTCTACTGGGGTTCCATCACTGGTAAAGAGGCAGATGTCATGCTGTCGTCTGAGCCCACCGGAACCTTCCTCATTCGGGACAGCTCTGACAACCGCCACTTCTTCACTCTCAGTGTCAAGACGGCAGCGGGCACTAAGAACCTGCGCATCCAATGTGACGCGGGGTCTTTTTCTCTCCAGACGGACTCCAAGAGTGTTCATTCTGTCCCCCACTTTGATTGTGTCCTTAAGCTGGTCCATTATTATATGCCCCAGAGCAAAGGAGCCTTGTCTGTGGGGCACACATGCAGTGGAAATACGTACTACATTCGCTCTGAAGGGGCGATGATACCTCTGGAACTCATAAAACCGTTCTCCTCCAGCCTATCCACGCTCCAGCACCTATGTAGGAAAACTGTGAACGGACACCTGGACATATCTACTAAAATAGAGCACATTCCACTTCCTATTAAGAAGTACATAAAGGACTATGATCTTCCTATCTAAAGACTTGACAGTGTAATGAAGTAACCCTTGCCTTCAGTGCTAGGGAGTGGGCAACTGTGCCTGTGGGGAGTACCCATGCATACGGTCAGTGGAGTTCAGTTCTGGCTTGCTGTGTGTTTCTCACAGAGATGTGGGTACCTGTCTCTCTCTGTAGTTTTGTCATTCCAGAGAAGACCCACTGGATTAAGGACTAATTTACAGTGAGAGGTGGAAAAGTGGAGTAGACTGGTGTGAGACGAGAGATAACGCCACCTTCGTCTCACCCCTCATTGTATAACATACAAGTTCTTAAGAAAAGGGCAAGTGAAGCCCGGAGCCAGCTGTCTAGACCGTGGGATGACGCACATGTTCCCCTGCTGCTGCTAACTGTGATGCTGTTGGACAGGCAAGCACACACACATTACCTTCGGATGACTCTACTTTAAAGCCTGACTGGCATTCATGACTGTGCCCGTTACTCAAAACCCGATCATGGAACTAGTTAAATATGTCATACCAGCATGCCAATCTGAGATCCTGATTTATTTCTGACCAGGCATGTGTATATATTGGAAATTTAGATTGCTAATGATTTAACCCTTCCTGCGCACAGCGCTACACACAAAGGCTGAGCTTTACCCTTTGAATGTTACAACCAATAGAGGGCTTTAAACAAGAAGACACAGGGAGACGCGTCTGTGAAATACTGTAGATCAGAGGGGAAAATGCCAAACTTGCCTACGCTGAGCAACAGTTACTTTGGATAAACCAACATGACTGACTTCACCTGAGAGGACAGTATCACTCTAGAACGCTGGAGGGTGTACTTCACATTTTTTGCACCTCCCTTGAAAGAGTCCGACTTTAGTACGCCTTGAGTCGTGAAGGGATGTGGCAGTATTAGTGGCATAGCAGGATAACCGTTTTTTGCAAATGAATGTATAAAATATAAGTCGCCTATCCTCTAACAAGGACAACCCCGACTTATCTTATGTTACCTTTCCTTAAAACAAGACAATGTTTACATTAGTGAAGATATAATGGAAAACTGTTTTTGACCTGTCTTTTATAAAGATGTGATACATTGCCAGCCACACCACTGGTTGCAGATGCTTGAAGATATTAAAGTAGGCGGTTTGATACAATTTTGCACATATTTATATTTCTATGAACTCTTCAATAATTTATAATAAAGAGCACTATTTTTCTATAAAAGAAGTTCTTGTTGTGTGACTTGAATTATTTGCTACAGTGTTTTGGGCCACATTGCCTAACTGAATGTCAGCACAGTCTTAAAATATCTATTTTAATAAATGTAAAATGAAATTGAAGTTACACCAGTATATGTAACCTCAAATAAACAGAATTATGTCATGTTATCATTAAACAATCAGTGGAATGCTATGATTAGCTGCTTCAGACAAAATACAACAGAACTTCCACTAGACACGCTTGTAGTTAGTGTTCTGCAGAAAGAGGATGTGTCTACTTCTGAGTGGTGTGACTCACTCCCTGGAAGGTTTACAACGAAATACACGAATAAACACAAACATCCATAGCTACACACCCCCACACACATTACAATAGAAACACTATGAGAACAACATAATTTGTGTTTGTTGGGCTCATATTACCAGAAATCCCCGCCACCGCAATGCACGCACATACCCCCCCCCCCCATGACCAATTAAATATGTAAATAAATAATGTCTGGGAAAATTAGAGGATTACTTTTAAACAGAGGCCTACATATGTAATCTCCTCACCTCAACCATTTGAACTTCAGACAAAGACTAGACTAAATGTTGTTAGCATACATGCCTAGTAATCATCTTGGGTGTTGCCAGCTTCCAGGCTACGTCTTCTATTGAATTTTCCAGATGCTTGCAGTTTGCGTTCAACCAGTGGAGATCAGTTCAGTGGGTTTAAAGACCTGCATGAGGTGATTTGTGCTGTGTAAAATATCTATGATATCACTTCGCTATAACATACTCAGTTATAGTGAGACCAGAAGGAAAATGCATAGTTTCTAGTTATGTATTGATAAGGATAGGGTTTGTTTAGGGGCTTTGTGGGTCCCCAAGTAAACATCTGACTTCATAAAGAATATCTGTGCTGGCTGTTAGCATAGGAGGCCAAAGTCACAGAAGTGGCTCATACACCATGCTACTGGAAGTCCCCACTGTGAATGTTTTTTTTTATCGTGAATAACCTATTGAAAGCAATATGTGGTCTTGTGGTAGGATTTGATAATATATTTATGTATATAAGACATTTTGCAATTTGCAGTTCTATGTAACAACATTTCTCATTAGCTGGGAAGCCCCCGACATAATACAGTGAGTAGGTTTCTGAAATTAAATACCAAAATTACACCTTACAGGATGGAAATACACATCAGATTGACATAGGCATACATTATCAAGTTTTTTTTCTTTCTTTAAATTTAAATCTTAAAACTTTTTATAACCTTGCAATTCTGGGTATTTCTACTGTACTTGCTTCAAGCAACGCTTCTTTAGTACAGTGACATTTGTGTGTTGTACTTTAGAGAAATTCACTTGTACTGGGTGATGTAATTCCAGAGAACCAAAGTGCACAGAGTCAGCTGTGGTCACAACATCTCCTTATCTGTCCCACTAGAGACAGTTCATATGAAAGTCATTAGCAGGAGCATTCTCTCCTGCTAATTACTTTCCTGGCCACCCTTCACTTCACTCTCATAGGAGAAGAAGAATAAAGATAGTAGTCTTTAGTGAGCCAGCTATAAAGTCATATTCAGTTATTGTCATTTAACGGTACAGAGGATACCAAGCATATTAAACAACTGTGGGATTTGCATATAGATATTGCTTAAATCTTAGTTACAATTGGTTAAATATTGAAAAAATGCTCATTCATGTTTTGGAGTGTCTCACAACTCTATTATAGTGGTCTGCAATATCTGTTTGTCTATGTAGTGTATGTCTTTCTAACTACTACAGTATATGCTTTACAGTATATGGTGTTTCTGTTATCGACCAATTCTAGAGTGAAACACAGAAAAGCAGAAAAAAACTACCTTTCCTTACTTATATTAAATGTGGTGAGTTACTGACTCTTCTATTCTTGACTATTGGACGGTTATGTTTCTAGTCACTTTTTGTATAGATTTGTTCATCTTTATTCAGAGACTGGCATAATGGACAATTCTTATTTGTCTGTCTAAACCCCCCACCCCATCCGCCTATGTCCAGCCGGTGATCCTGCCCACAAGGTGTGGAAACCAATCCCTGATTGGCCTTCCAGTTTCTCACTGTGTTGACAATTCCACAACCACTGGTTGCCATGGAGCATCCTTGTCCATGGGATCCAGAGACGTCAGAGCCAACCAGTAAGACGCAGTGAGTCATACTGGTCAGTAAGTCCCGCCCTCTTAGAATTTTCTACTGGCAAACTCCTCCTCCTTTTCTAGTCCCAGAGTTATTGTTGTCTGGACAAAATATTGTTCTTTATGCATACGGTATACATCTTTACAAGTTTGCTTAGGGGGCCTCCGTGAACCTTAATTTATGATTGCAGTTCTTCTCTCCTTCAATGGGCTTTTAAGGGAGTCAGAGGTGACACAAATAGACACAGAACATAGGAAACCTGCTTTAGATAGACATGGATTTTGCATGTGGGCTGGCAGTGACACTGCAGTGTCATCAGAAACATCCTTAACCATTAAAAAGGTTTGCAGTATGAATGACACAATGCTAATCATGCTAAGCAGTTTCATTGGAAGCCTTCAATACATTTGACAAGTACAAATTCATCATCATGCCATTGTGAAATATTTAGATTTCCATGATACTGTGCACTTGCTTGTTATGCAGAAGTTGTTTATTTTGGGCTTCTTACCACACTTAGTCACTGACTATAGCTACAGCTATACAGTCTGCACACCCACACACAAGCTGCACCCATCTGCATGCTACAGGCATGGCAAACTATCATTATCTGCCAAGTTAATTGACAGGTACACAGATGGATGTCATGAACAGGAAACAACCAATATCTGTGAAGTAAAAAAAAAGTCATTGTACAGGACAAAGCATTTCAGGTTTACACTAACCATAGTCAGCATGGTTTATTAATCAAATCTTATATTTCCCATATCATTCCTCTTTTCCAACCATTCCCAGAAGGATCAATAAATATTGAGCTAAAGTAGGATAAGGTAAAGACTGATTACCGTCAACCAGGTCACAATTTCTTGCAAGGACAAACAAGTACCACTAGGGTACAGTTCACACTACCAGGAAACCACTAAATCCTCCTTTAGACAAACAACTTGGTTCAACAAAACATAGTTTCCATATTGATCTGCTTTTTACAACAAAATAAATACAGTATAGGCCTTTCATTGGCTAACAGCCATCACATGCCATTCAAATACTGAAATTTGTACTGTACTTCACAAGGCTGGTTCCTGGAACGGGGTGTGTCAGATGTTTTGTCAGGGATTTCACACAATGTTGGCTTAGGTTGTACAGTGACGTAGCCCTAGTGAACACAGCTCTTTTACGCTACACTCTAACCAATCATTATACTGCTCGCATGACCGTCTCCATGGAAACTCAATAATAAGGCAGTCAATTCTACTGTTATATAGCCTTCACAGTGGCTGAATGGAGCTGTGGGCAGGTGTCCAGCAGCAAAGCCCTTACACTATAATTATTTACCATAAATAGGAACGCTTTAACAGCGCTTTAACAGCGATGTGAGACCACACAGTTTTATACACATTTTGGGAAACAACACAATACATATTTATATTTGTGTACATGCTACCTAGAAACACACTTTTCAGGCCCAGTCGCCAATGTGTTTGTAAAAAGTGTATGTAAAAAGCAAAGTTTAAACCTATTTATTGAACTATTTGGACGTTTCTTTTTTTGGTGAAACCATATATTTATATATATATATTTGTGCTCAGTTAAATCATGTAATAGGTTATGTACAGTACTACAAATAATATATGTATATATATACAATATATATATACACACACACACATACACATACACACTGTATATACCTAGTGGAGAAATTCACTGAGGCCTTCTTGGTAAGTCTACCTGTCTGCAGTGTAAGGTAATAATCAGAAAATAACATACACAAACAAAATGACTCATGCGGAGGCTCTGTACATGTTACAACGTCTACATGGAGTGTATTTATAAAATGTTGACAATTAGCCTACTGACTTGGAAAAAAGGGTAGCATAGTAACATAATAGATGAGGAGACAACAGCAAGCCAAAAAAAAAGTTAAAGGACCCCTTTAAAAAAATGTTTCTAGTTGTGCTGTCTGAAAGGACTTGAATCGGCTCAGCTAATCCAAGAATCTGGCTAAACATGTAATTTAAACTAAATCACCGTGTAAAACAAGCCAGCCACATTTGGCCCCTGGTGTGCCATAGTTTCAGGATCGTAACCATCAGTCATCTGTGACCTACTGTGTCTTACCACTCCCAACTCAGAGAGCCAATCAAGCTAGGGCACAAAAGTGCAACACCAACAGAAACATAGGGCCCTTGTTTCCCGGTCGATAGCGGAGGCGCATGGCGCAAGTCGATCTAAGGTGTGGCCAATACTTTTTTGCTAATTATCAGTTGGAGTGGTGGGGTCTTTAATTACGGCCAATCAAATCAGCTCCTTTCATTCCCTTTAAAAGCAGTGGGCTCTCTGTCATGTCGAACTGCCAATTTCGTAATGGATGGCGAAAGTCAAAGCTAAGACAGAAAAGCTTGGTTCTCACCAGCGTCTTTCTCTCTTTCCTGTGCATTCTATGAACACAGCAGGAGACCTAAATAGTTGTGACCACAGATAAATTAGCCTAGGCAATCAGTTCGTCCTTTCAGGTTGAATGAGGTTAATTGAAATATTGAAATCCCCGTCACCATGTTGTTTTCCATGCGTAATGCCGCACATTGATCGTTTTATGTTGGATGACAATGATACACGTGCATATATTTTATTTCGTGATTAAAAAGGTTAAGGACAGTTGTATTTATTCAGGAAACAGGCCAGCATAACAAACACAAAAGTGATGTGTGTGAAGTGCACCTTTGCCTAAAGCCCGGAAACTACCACACAACACCTGCGTTTGCGCTAAGATGTGGTCTGACAAGGCGCAGATGCTAGTGGAATATTTGGTTTTATTTGACACCAAATTAGCACTGCGCCACCTGATTTGACACACCTCTACTGCACCCCTATGCCCATTTCCGTGCAAGCTATGTCATGGTGAGCTGGGAAATTAGCAAAAACAGCCAGATGAGAAAAAACCACTTTGCGCCCAACAAAATTGTCACTACGTCTGCATTAGCACTAACGCTGGCCTTGCGCTGTCCAGAGACTAGAGCCTTATATGTTCAGTCCAAAATGGACAATATGAAGAAAACATTGCCCTTCATATCCATTTGCCGAGAGAGAGAGACAACTGAATCCAGTCACTTCTTTCATCACCATTCTCTTGTGGCCAGAAGCCAGCAGCAGTAGCAATAATAATTGACACCAAAAAGCCAGTTTGGCTGAATATCAAGTTATTAAACACATTACAGTTATTTTACATGCAAGGTGTTTGTGTTTGTGTAAGAGAGAGACTGTGTGTGTGTGCTTGTGCATAAGAGGCAAGACATTTACGATAAGACAGCTTAAGCTGAAACCAGAGCTGAGTCAAGTGCAGCAAAGAATTCAAAGTAGCCTTTCCTGTAGCAAATGTCACCGGGTGACCAGAAATGCCCTTGGCATGTAACACCACTTGAGGTGTCCTTTCTGAAGGAATACAGAACTGGTGTGGTGTGTCAGGAAAGCAGTCACCCCCAGAAAGAAACCCCCCATACTCCAAATTCCTAGGAGCCTAGCCTACAGCCACTGGCTGATAAAATAGGCATAACTAAATATTAAGACTACACATCAAAGGAACATAGTACTGACTACTGACTCCCAATTTTGATATATTTTTACTTAACCTTTATTCAACCTGACATTCTGAATTAGGAATTTATTTTTCAAGAAAGGCTTGACCAAGTGTCCTCCAAACATCATATAAAACACAATAGGTTGGAGTTAGGAAGGGTTTTCCAGCAGTATTTTGTATCTGGATGCATTTAACAAGAAATATGTGTATGTGCTGTTAGTAATGTCTTTTTTCCAGGTGATCCAAAAGCACAGTTCATGTCTGCAATAAAATCCGTTAAATTCACTTCAGTGTTATGTGTTTGGATTCTTCTATGGAAGAGGCGTGTGATATATCTATTGATGGATTTTTATGGCAAGTCCTACCCTGTATGCCTAGATGAAAAAAAACAAAGATTAAGACATACAGTCATTTCAGAAACATTGAAATAATGGGTGGGAATAAGTATGCAGTGTTTAAATGTTATTTTACACATAGCAATCACAAGCAAATTGTTGAAAGAAAACAACAACATTAATACATTGATTTCTTTTCTTGTACTCACTTCTGCCTTGGGTTGTAGATGGTCTTAAAGCTGCATTACCCTGTGTAGCACACACACACACACACACACACACACACACACACACAAAATCACTGGGTCACGTTTTATTATTATACAAACACGCAGGGCATACACTGTCTGGCAGCCCAGGTAACAATAAACAACTAAACAAATAAAAACAGATCTTTGCAAATGCCTGGAGTCCTGCGGCCAGCGTTTCCATGTTCTGGCATCTCCCTCGCGTTCTCCAGCTCTGCCTATAAAGGAGACGGGTGATTATTTAATGGCCCACACCTGCTCCCACACACAGACAGAGCTAAACCACACTACCCTCCACATACCCCCACCGCCCAACTCAGGCCGGGGCTACATCCGGCCGAGCCAACCCCCCCCCCTTGCAGAGAGGCAATCAGCCACGACCATCTGATTTAATTAATCTGTAGCCTAACAGAGGAAAGGACAGAAGATTACACGGACATTTCAGGTCAGTTGGTAAGCAGCAGGCTATTCTGCTTTCCCTGTCTGCTCTTTGCACTGAACCAAAGTGTGTGGCAAAGCCCAGCACGGTCTTGTTTTGTAGACCCGCCCCGCACCCGTAGTGTTTAACAACATTAAGAATCATGCATTTCATTTGGCTATTGTCCATGCTAATACGTTCCCTGTCATTCACAACATTTGATTCAGTGAGAAAAATTGTGTCTTTTCTTCCAAAAAGACTACACCGCTATTTCACTGACAGACTGATTCCAGAAATTTCCTGACACTGGTCCCAACATGATGCGTTTTTGTCGACTGTCATGAGCAAATATGCGGACATGCACACCACGGCTGTCCTCGAAATTAGACCCTTTTTTTGTTGTGTTTGACAATCACTGTCAAAAGTTTGCTGTGATGAGTAGTATGAGGTGGTCCATCACCTGCTAATTATTTGATTGAAATTTATTGTCACTGCCTCTATTATTTACAACATTAAATGGAGGTTTTCCACACTGATACGCAGAGTGGAACTAATCACTGAGCTTGTGAAATAAGGATGGTCTTACCAGGCTAAAGCTGCATAGAATAACAAATAACTGACGGCCACCCAGGCCACAAGATGCAAGTGTCTCTGTATGCTTTTGAAAGCTGTTTAAAAAAAAAAAAAGCAGATACTCTTTCTCATTGTAATAGTAGAAATCGCTTTATTGTTTTTGCAGGAGTGCCTGTTACTATACTATAGCTACAGCACTGGATAATGCATAATTTCCATTTTCTTTGGTTTTACTGCTTATATAATTTTATTTATATTTATTATAATTATAATATTTTTGTGTATATTATTATATTTTTTGAAAAGTGCAGTCGTCTCTTAATTTTTTCCAGACTTTATTAACCAGGTCCCTTCCCTGTCTTCCTAGCCAGAAGCCCCCCCCCTCTCCCTCTCTCTCTCTCCCTCTCTCTCTCTCTATCCATCTGTCTCTGTCTCTCTCTCTCTCGCTCTCCCTCCC
>JAOEHI010053219.1:0-15519 GCA_025447815.1 Percopsis transmontana | reverse complement strand
TACACCACTGACAACATAGTTATGGATCTTATATTGCATTTCTGTCACTAGATCCTCTGAAATATTACACACTGGACTTTTAAGCGACAGACTTTGAAAACTATGCATTGTTGAATGTAAATTAATGTAAATGTTACAACAGTATATTAGATCTCTATTTTTACTGTAAAAGTGTAATCTAGCATAATAATTTATGTATCAAAGTAAAAAAAAAAGTGAATCACTGATATTATTTACTGTCTCTTTAAACTTAATTGTCTAAACAAGATTGTCTTTGGGTAAATTGCCGTCATGTCTGGTAATTTTCTATTATTGCAAACTATGTATTCAAAACCTAACAAAAGCATCGCGTTCTTTGGCGAGAAAGGGTTACACAAATGCAAATGCAAATGCGTAGGGTCATGTGTTAAGCAACCTGAGCATGATGCTTATGCGTTTTTCCCCAGGGTAACCGTTTCTGTATGGAGACAGATCATTTTGAAAATGGAGCAAAAACGGTAGTGTTGTTTTTTTTTATTTATTTAATTTATTATTAATTTCTTTAGTCGAGGACAGCTGTAATTTGCACTTATTTTAAATGCATTATACTGTATGTTTAATTGTCATTATTGTGTTAAGTTTTGAAAATCCCAACTCAAAGCTAATACACCACCAAAAAAGAAAAAAAGTCTAACCTAGTTATGACACAAACAGTAAAGTAGAGCGAAGTAGTTTTGTTTCATTTGGTGTCTGAGAGCTGTTGGTAATAAATCGCAGAAGGGCATCACCAATGTTTCCCCCCTGAGAGTTCAAAAGATGTTTTCATCTTCCATTGTAAGATATTACTTATTTTGTACCTGTGTTTCCACCTGTTACAGTAGAAAAACAGTTGCTTTGTCAGGACAAGTCACTAGTTGACACAAGGCCACAGCACTATTCTCTGTTATAAAACATTAAACGCATAACTGAAGCTTCACTCGTTTCTGGTGCAGGTGCGTGTGTGTTTGTTTCTGTGTGCAGGCAGCGTGTGAATGCCACGCTATTACGGTTCAGTCATGCAGGTAAAGTAATCATCACTGGCAATCTGTTAAGGTCTCTAGGGACACGCACATACATACACACACAAAGAGAGAGAGAAAGAGTGAAACCAAGAACGAAAGAAGGGAGCATGCAAAAAAACTGATCATTTTAAATTTAGTCAAACAGCACTTTTAGCCGCACACACAACAGCGAGTACAATTACAAGTATTAAGTATTTAGGAATCTTGCTTAAGAATGCTTACAGGTAGACCTATGCAACGGCTTGAACCCCTTCCGGCTGGGACTCCACTTGACTATCCTGACTATTTATTATAAGAAAAGCAAGGGGTCGGATTAAAGGAAAACACCATTTACCAAAATCCTTCCCTTAAACTGGAATTATATCATTCATCTTGGACTGCATGGCCAGATGTAGCTACTGTAAAATGCCACAATGGACTTATATCTGCACGTAAAATAAAATTGTGCAGATAGAATGCTTTTCCACAATCCGTCAAAAAATGTATACGGAAACATTGAGATTTTTCCCCAGAAAAATTGGCTATTGCCTAATATATATATAATAGGCTCTGATGATTGTATCAGCCTCCAACTGCCCCAATCATACCCAATGATTAGTTTTGTATTGAAAATGTAATACTGAAAAGCAATCAAGCTAAATATCCAACTCCTAATATAAAACTAACTTTACCCTAATAGTTTTCCTGTTTAAACTCTTGTAGTGTATTCTTAAAAAATAAACAAATCATTATATTTAGCGCGAAAGGTTGTGGTGCATAAAAATTGTGTCTGAATATTTTATGCCTTTAGGCTCAGAAAACAACCAAGAGGAATGAAATTAGGCCAACAGTGTCTAGAGATCAACACTTGAATCATAACAGAGTTTAAGCATTTCCAAAAAGTCACAAGGATCGTTTTTACAATCTTTTTACTAGGGGTGACCCCGAATAGTCAACTATTCGACAATTTGATGTAAGGAGCCTGATTCGACTGCCAATCTCACTGTCAAACCATTGCAAAATGTGAAACAAGGATCATTCCATTTCGGCTATATGGGGTGCTAAATGTCTTGCTTGGTTTCTCCCAATAAATCATGGTATATAGCTTATTTTGATATAAATATCAGCCTATTAATGTTAATAAAAATGTGTATTTGTTTTATTCACTCAAGGTCGATTGCCCAGCCATTAAATGGGTTGAACCAACATAATGAACCCTTGATGTCACATGACAAGCGGAACAAGCCATTGTTTACATTGTATTTTATATATTAGAAGCCGGTAAAAGTTTTGATAAAGGCCACAAAATCTACAGAATTAAGAAAACATGGGAAAGTATTGCTGCAAACCTCAGATATGAATTTAGTAAGTTCACATTTAACCGTATTATTAATGTTAATGAGATTGCGTTAGCATTACAAGGCATGATACTCACCCGCATAGTGATCTCCAAGACATATTTTAACTGGGTAAGTGTCATCCTGAAATACTGCCTAAAGTTTCCTGAAATCGAAATGTTGAGTCGTGACAAGACTCTGCCTTGTGTAACCATAGTAGCCGCAGGTAAGCCAGTGATTTTTTTATTCTAACCCGCCGTGGCATGTTACTGTATTATTGTGGTGTCTGTAAAGAAGTTGTAACATATTTGTTGTTCAATTTGTGTTTGTACTTACTAGGGTTATGCAGTGTTGGATTTGTTATTAATTACGATGCAAAAAATGTGTGCGCATGTGTGTGTGTAGAAAAGCATATGTGGGCCAGCTGGCATGTGTGTGCAAGTGTGTATTAGAGAGATACGGAGAGAGAGAAAGAGAGATATGGATTGTTCTAAATTTCTAATATTCTTACTGATAGTTTTATGTTTTGAAGAGCCTATGAATACTGAGTCGACTGTGTGTGTGTGTGTTTCCTACCTCTTGAGGTTGAGCAGGCCCCAAGGGATACCTGTGGGAGTTTTAAAGGCCGGGAGTAGTTTCTCTCCCAACTCTACGGCTTTCCTACGAAACACCTGAGAGAGAGAGAGAGAGAGAGAGAGAGAGAGAGAGATTGATTAATTTTTTATATTTATGATCAGTCAGCCAGTAAAATATCTCTTTGTTGTGACATTTCTAACCGAAGAAAGACGTTTTACCTTCTGAGACCATCCTGATCTAGCAATCTCTACATTCAGTTTTGCTGTGATCATTCTGGAAATGCACAATATAGATTAATGTTTATGGTTGAGGTGGTGCCAATAGGTGTAAATCAAAATTATTAGCAAATGATTGGACCATCTTCAACTGGTCAGAACATTTTTATGGCAAACACTGGCACTTATTGCGGGGCTAATCCACCACAGGTGCATTGCGAGGAAGGGAAGCACAGAGCATGCACAGGCCTGTGCACGCTGATCGTGACACCTCCACCCCATTGAACATTTATGGGGGCACTTAGACTGAGAAAGTCAAGCATTCTGTGACTTCACAAGAAGCTCTTTAGAACATTATCAAGTCATGCTGGGATAAAAAATGTTTTTCGAGTGCATGCTGTCATCAAAGCAAAAGGGTGACATACCAAATACTCAATTTTCACTCAAGCTGATATTATCATTTGTAATGAAAATATTAGCATTAAAATTCAAACAAAAGCAAACTAGAAGTATCTTGACTAGTGGTCTCAGACTTTTGGACCCCACTGTATATTTCTATTAATTTCTACGTGTGAGTGTGTTTGTTTATGTGTGTTAGTGTGTTTTTCTGTCTGTGAGGGTGCGTTATCGCTTGTGTGTGTGCGTGCCCTGTGGCCTATTTAGTGCAGCGTCCTGTGGCCCCCTGATAAGTGACCAATCAGATAAGGGGAGAAGCAGTTTTGGAGAAAAACTGTCACTCTTGTCCTTCCCTCCCCTTCTCTCTCTCATCTCCGCTGTCTGGGCCGCAGAAACCACCTGCACTAGTCAGTCCAAAACTTCTCTGCCAAAGGCTGCATTCAATCACAATTTTTTTCCTGTCTGTCCTCTCTGAAGGGCCCCCACTCTGGAACCTTCAGGTTTGACACAGCTTTTCTCAAACTCTCCCTCTCTCTCTCGGGAGGTCTTAACTCTATCCATGGCAGCACCGTGTTTGGGTGTGTGTGTGCTTGTGTGTAGGCCTACACTCTTACCTTTCTCCTCATCCATTTAAACCACACACACACATGTAGCACAATAGCATATGCTAGCTGGAATTTCCCTGAGGCGCTGTCCAACAGAATTATACCAACAGAGGTGTGCGTGTGGGTTTATATGTGCCAGGGTTGTGCACCATTCAGAATTGAATTGTTTTATTGAATTGAGAATTCCTCTTGAATAACATGTAATTTTATTTTTGTTCTGTTAAACACTGTGGTAGTTCTATAAGCTTTGAGACAGTTAGGACAAATGTATATTTGTTAGTGTCTGGGTTTCTGTGGGCATAATAAAGTTTATAAATCCCTTAGAACAATGCATTTGTGGTGGAAATAGCGAATCAATTTGCAAATTTTTATGTTTTTTTAATTCACTGACAGACAGTCACTGACTATTTAGTTCTTTCAGTCATAAGTAATGGTGGCACTATTCATACAGCACATTCAAGTCAGAGCTCAATAGTGTCTTTACCAACATTTCAATCACCATAAATCTCAATGATGTGTATTTATATCAATATATCAATAAAAAAACAAGGTCTACATCCATCATTGTTACCTCATATTTATATTCAAGGTTGTTTGTTGGTTGCTGTTGGATATGGTGGTGGATTATTGAAAGTGTTGGTATTGCTTTGAAAATTGGTGGTATCTCGATTCTGTCTACTTGCGATTTTACCCAATCTATCCCACCATTAGAGGGTGATACAGAGAGTTACTGCCTAGGTAGTCAGTGGTCAGCAGGCTACCAGTCAGTACTATGGTTCAGTAAGGTTGGCAATTTTATCTCCGAGCTCTCACCTGGAGTTCTGCCATCAGCTCTCAATTTGTAGGCTGATAAGCGTCTCACCGAAATTCTCTTTAACAATAACACCACTATGCGTGTGGCCTGTTACTACTTGTGCTCAGCAGCGAGTCAGTCGTTCAGTACATAAATTCAGCAGAGTCCTGCCTCCTGTAAATTGCCAGACTAGATCAGACAGACACCCTATGGCAGACTAGATCAGCAAGTGTTTTTTTTTCCCAATTGTACATCTGAAATTATTCAGAAATAAGCCCTTGCCACTTTGGTGCTCAAAGCAATGAAGCATATAGACGAAACATGTAGGTTGATGATTCAGTTCACTCTGAAGATCTGTTCAAAAATATTCAATTGTTCACTTACTGCACACCACTACAATACATACGATTTGTTATTTCTGATCATACAAAGAACATAAGGAAAGCTTCTAAAGAATTAATTCAATTAAAAACAGATATTTTCTGTCTGTAAGGACCCCATCTATATAAAACATCTATCATTGTTAAAATTTGTAGAATGCTTTCCAAAATGGAGCCAGACAATTTCAGGTGGACCAAGAGTGATTGTGTGAGTGCAAGGTCAAAATAAAAATAGATTTTACGTATTATTCTACATACAAAGTACTAAACGGAAATTATTTATTGTTGTATTTATTGTGTATATAAATATATTTGTTCGATAAATTTTTTTTTCCTAAGGTGTGGTTTAAGTGTGATTTCGTTAGATTGCAATGAATTGAATTTCACGTCGAAATTCTAAATCATTAATTGAATAGTGGCCAATTCTAAAATGAGTTTGCACAACCACGGTGTGCGTGTGTGTCTGTGTGAGCTCCACATGCTGCAGATTAAATATTACATTAGTCACTGTATGTTTTTTCAACCTCCATTTTGTTCCATTATATCAACTAGGTATCCCGATCAGATCCATTCAATATTTCCGATCCGATTTGTTAATAAATATTTAATAATATTTATACTGCTATAAAGTTCTGGTATAGTCGTGTTTGAAATGTAGTGTCGGGAGGGTAGGGTATAGGGGCTGTGTAGGCCGTAATTCAAACACTCCTCTCATACACACCATTGAAAACCTTTTGGCTCTCACAAACACCACTAAAATACACTCACATTCTCTACTGAACACCTCTCACACATACTAGTGAAAATTAAACCTCGCACAATGACTAATGAAAACATCTCATACCACAATGAACACCATTCACACTCACAACTGAAAATGTAACCGCACACATACAGCACCGGAAAAAATTAAGAGACCACTGCCCATTTAAAAAAATATAATATCTATATACAATTGCATATATATTTAATACATTTATATTTTTATTATTATATTTACAAGAATATGCAGTGGCTGTATACAACTGAAAATGTAACCTCTCACATATACAACTAAAATGTAACCTCTCACACAAGTACATGCAAATAATGTGATAACAATTATAATTTCCATTACAATTATTGATGATTTTATCATCAATCTTGATGAGCATTTTAATTAATTGTTAATGAGTATGTATGGATACATGGCTGAAATCAATGTAAATGTATTGAAATTCCCATTCCTACTGTCTGTCTGTCAGTCTGTCTATGTATCAATAAAATCATTATTATTAAGATTTTTATGATTATAATTATTATTATTGCCATCATTGTTTTTATGATATTAGATCATACTATATTAAACTTTCTGTTAAGTTTGAAAAAAATACTATACATATTTAATTTTCACTGGTATGTGTTCCATTAGAGATGTTACATTTTCACTTATGAGTTTGAATTATGGCCTACATGCCCCCCCATAGTAGGGGATACTGTAACACTCCAGTTGTAAGAAACTGCAACACAAGCGCTGGTATTCTACACTCTCTCCAGTTCATTAACAACCCAAAAATATGCAACTGATTTTATCTTCTATCATACCCAAACTAAATAGAGACCATTCCAAAAGCATCACTAGAGAAGACAAGTGTAGGCGTGCAGCATGTGTCTAGACACAGACCGGAATACGGCAAAACTGTAGTAACACCTAAAGCTGTAAAGTGTCTCCAAATACTCCATAAGCCGGTGAAAACCTACTGTACATTCTCTACCACCGACATTAGCTGATTATCTAAAAGAGATAAATTCAATTATTTTCTCTGTTCTTTATTATTAATTTTTATTTTCCTGGCCTTGTCACTGCCCCTAGATTTCAAGTGCCTAATTAGATTAGTTGTATTAAACAAAGCTTAGTTGCCACCTCCTCTTGAAAGGCTGGCATTGCAAACATTGCAGGTAGCTGTTGGGCTGCTTTGAGTTTCCAATTGAAAGAATTTCCACACGGCTGATAATTTGTAGTTTAAAGCCATGCAGAACTTTACAATCAGTGTAAATTGGACAAACACAAAAATAGATTGGGTTCTGGATCAGCCATGGTTACTGATACTGATCAGTTAAAAAATGCCTTGATCGGCCCGATTACGATCTTTGATATCGGATCGGGACATTTCTAATATCAACGCAATATGATGACGATAAATTTTACAAAGGAATCTCCAACCAGCATCCAGGCATTAGAAGTATGTTTTTGAGATACAATGTAACCCAAAGAAGGTTGAAATTAGGGTTTTAACTGCTGCTGCAACCAGCAACCTTTTCTGAAGTAAAGACCTAATTTCCCAAGGAGAATTGATCTAATACCATGTAGCATAAATGACCAAATCAACTTATCATCTCCAAGATGAAGCCAAGGAGGAATCTATCGACAGCTTGTCTTGCATAATGCATCCTTGAGTACTTCCCTTTGGACTGTTCATTTATGAAGCTGAACGATCGCATGTGTTGTTGCTGAGGCAATAGACTTCCTCTGACAACACTTTCCTCCATCTGTTTATAAGACATTGTCATTCCAGTGTGGAGATTTAAGTTGGGTTTCAAGGGGGCTTATTAGATCTGCTTAAACCAAAATACTGGCACAACCTCACCAGTCAAAAGTGGCAACACCTCACCAGTGTGTATGAGTGTTGTGGCTTCTTTGTATAAGGGATGCAGGTTTCCTGCACATAGACTTTATTTGTGCGGACCGCCCAGATATATTAAAGGGCGCCAAAGTATATTTAGCGACCCATTTTAGCATCTTATTTAAAAAATTGTATCCGTCTGAGAGAACGACGCTATCTGTGATCGATTAACTATTGGACAATCTCCCCTCGCTCTACTCCTCCTGTACCTATCACGAGAAGGGTCTACTGACAATCGACAAACAGAGAGAAGACATATGGTATTACATTAAATCCGTTGCACATGACATACGATGCGGATGAGGCGTGAGGATGAGGATAAGAGACGCACAGCACCAGTGTGGTAAAGGTAGGTGCAGGTGAACAAGCAGCACAGTTCCAAGCATCCCATTCACCGAGAGAGACATAGTATGATTTGTTTATCCCCCCAAACCACCGGCCCTTCACGCCGGCTACTGGGATGTGTCGTAACAAGGTGGCCACTATCTGTGATTAATGCCTTTAATAACACCAGCGACACACCAGGGGTGGAACAAAAACATGCCCAGGGACACACAGGGAGGAATTAAGCACACCCTGTGTCCTAGCTCATCAAGCAAACTATCAAAGAGCTTTAATAAGCAGGCAAATTATGTAGACATGGAGAAAGCACATAGAGAAACGTGCACACACACACACACACACACAGTAAGTACGCAAACAAATGTATACAAATGAAGCATGCAAATAATTAGGAACACATGCATATGCACACACAAACCTACACAGTAAACATTCAAACAAAAACCAATGTGTATGCTGTAAGCATACAAACGAACACACACTTGAACACATACATGGCCGTGCATGACCCCAAGGAAGCTGTGGCTGATGCTTTTAGTAAATATTGACGTGGATAATTACATTTCACACCTGGCTGCCTGGAAATAAATACCTATCAAGAAAATGAACTGCTCAACTACTGTGTTTGTGTGTATGTGCGTGGGTGTGTGTCACTCAGAAACACTCAACTGTATATATAAAATTAACTACTTTTAACTTCATATAGACTATCTAGCCATCAGAAAATCGATCTAAGGTGTGGCAAACACTTTTTTGCTAATTTCAGGACGGCGTAAGGGGGCACAATTGCGGCATCAATAGGAGTGGTGGGGGCTTTCTTCAATTACAGCCAATCAATTGAGCTTCTCTCATTCCAGATTGGTAGAAAAGCTTCTCCCAGGAGGAAACTGATGTCCTTGTTCGGGATGTGCACATTCACCAGTTGTGCAAATAGTGCACCTCTAATAAACCACCGTAATACATGTGGATATATTTTGTTTTGTGATTAAAAAGTCAGTCATTAGTTTAATTATTCACGAAATAGAGCACATAACATACACAAAAGTGGTGTGTGTGATTTTGAATAGGTATGTGCTAATGCACATTTGCCTAAACCCCGGAAAACTACCACACAACGCATGTGTCTGCGCTAAGATGTGGTCTGACTAGGCGGAGACGCTAGCGCAATATTTGGTTTTATTTGACACCAAAACCTCTACACACCCCATTTCGGCACAAGCGAAATGGGGTGCACAGGGAAATTGGCAAATGCGCCCAGGTGAGAGAAAAACAACCTTACGCCCAATGAAATGATCATTATGTCTGCATTAGCGCTACCGCCAGTCTTGCACTGTCAGGAAACTAGAACCCTAGTAGTGATGGTTTCTACCGTATTGCCGTAATTTCCCGACAATTAACCGCACCGTATATAAACCGTATGACAGTATTTTGTGTAATTAAAAAGAAACAAACCCGTGCATTAACCGCACCCGTGTATTCACCACAGTTTATTTATCGTGTCACGTAACACTAAATGCCACCTGGTTTTAGTGGCATTTAGCACTACTAGCCATTATCTAGTTGTTGCATGAAGTAAATAAAAGTCACATCCAACCATGTCTCCCTGAGGGCGGTAGCACTGTTAAAATAATGAATAGTTTTCTATAGTGTTATAAGCATAGAAAAAAAAATTCAACTAATCTCTTAATTACATCAATATTGTATTCTTAAAATAGTTTTTGCCAATAGAAAAAGTGTTTATACAAGATCGCTGTGGAGATGTGGGCGTGGTTGGGCTCTGTCTGTAGTGGAGAGGGAATGTCAGGAGGTGTGGTTCGCGGGACTCGGAAATGGGGAACAGCTGTGCGCAATAACATTGATTACCTGTTTCCCCAGTAAAAAGAGACCGGGAGCAGACAGAGAGAAACGCTACACGCTGGCTTATACGTGCTTTAGCACTTGATGATACAAGTCTGAACAAGCATTGATAATAAACAGGACAGACATGGTCTGCTGAACGGAACATACTGCAAGCATTGTGTGAGCATTGTGTATGCCGCTGGTGTGCGTCTTGCCCAGATTGCCAGCTAGTAAACCATCCTGAGGGCACCTTTGCGCCCATTGCCGTTGGTAGAGGTTCCATTTGACCGGCGATGCATGGACCTCATCAGGTCATTTGAGCGCTCGCGCCCATCGCTTTGTATTAGTGTTGGTGGACTATGCAACGCGATACCCTGAAGCAGTGCTATTGCGCAGCATCTCCACTAAGAGTGTTGCACAGGCGCTGTTTCCGGTCAATCTCCCAAGTCGGGATTCCGAAAGAGATCCTGACTGACCATTATTGATACCAGCCTAGGTGTAATGGTTCATACATGGCCCTATAGACTGCCAGCGCACAAACAAGAAGTGGTCTGGAAAGAATTAGAGGCAATGCTAAAGATGGGAATAATAGAAGAGTCGCCCCCTAACCGATCTGATGTGAAAGAATTTAATGAAATGTATTAACAGGAAGTGCTGAACGTAGAATTTACAATAAATAATTTAGATATACAGAAATATTAGTGCTAGACTAGCCATGGTTGATGCCTACGGATGGAGAAAATAATGACTGAACAGGAAATACAAATTTCATATTTCCACCGCTAGAGTTATCGATGTTTTTGCAAAACCTCTCCTGCAGAAGGTGTTGAAGAGAGTTCTTTGAATAGAACTAGAACCCTCTCACAGGCGCACACACATTCCCTGCTACAGAATGGTCACCCACGAGCTTGCATGGACCATGGACTCGGTTTAGAGAATTCAATCTCTAATAAACTCACAGGTAATACAAATATGTACACACATAAGCTTTGGCAGGGTTGGGCGATGAAACACTGACAAAACGGATATTTGAATTTGTACATGTACAAATCACTTTTTTCCTTGCAAATATTGAAGTACACTTACGTTAATCTGTTTTTACCTTTGCTTTTCGCTTGCAAATATTTATGGAATGGTTTTACCTTCATAGTTAAAATAATCAAGTTTTTCTAAACTGTCTTCATATTGAAACAAAGCAATACTGTGTTGTTACCAGGTTATTGAAGCCTGGATATTGTTTTTCTACTTTTATGGTTTACGTGAAGTTTTTTGTTGACCTTATAGAATCCACACTGAATTGTGTAATAAACTCACTTTATATTAAGAAGAAGGTTCTCACTGTTTGGGTGTGACAGAACACGATCAAGGATTCATATTTCTTCAGATTATTGACTGAAGTTTAATTATACATATGAAATATTAATAAATCATAATCGTCTCCCCTGAACGATCAACAGGGGTGGTGTCCCAAAGGTAAAGTCAAAAGACTTAAAATTCATATAATCAAAATTGACGTCGTATCTGGTCATTTTCTAGTCACTCCTAATACAGATACATACTGTAAATAGATCGACATCCAATCCCCAACCCCCTCTGCTTGTGGAACAGAGGCTATTATGTTTGCCCGCAAAGTCATTTAATTCACAAAACGAGGACACAGGTTCACTTTGTGTGTTTGTGTTTGTGTGTGTAAAAAGAGAGCGAGAGAAGGAAGGATAGAAGGAACACTGGCTGAGAGCTCTCCACAGAATGAGTGCTACTGGTATTGTTTTGTTTCTGCAATTCTGTGTGTGCATGTGTGTGTCTCCCCAATCCAGTGCTGAGCTCTTGTCCTAATCAGAGAAAGCTGTCCGTGTGTGTGGAGTCCAGAGAGAGAGAGGGGCTCACGGGACCGCCTGGCCCAGATTAGTGCTCCCGTCTGGGCGAAGGATGTTAGCCCCCCTCCTCCCCCCCATGATCCACTCTGTCTCCCTCTCTCTCTCAGATATTAACATTAACATATTTCCATTGTCTCTTATCAATAAGATGGATGGGTGATTCACAACTTTGTTCAATTCCTTCCTTAATTTGTTCCTTCCTTTCGTTTCATTCTTCATTTTGCGTCCTCTTTTTATTCCTATATTTTTATTGTCCTCCCTTTCCCCTCATTTCCTTCTGTCCCTTCCAACCTCTCTTTGGGGCAGATGTATGTACTTTAGAAAGCGCAGTGTAAACAGCGGCCATTCCGCAAAAAGCGCAAGCTATGCCATGTCATTTTACGTTCATGTGCCAAACCTGCGGCTCATCACGTAATCAGCACATTTCACCTCCCTCTCACAGTTGCGACGCCCTGTTCGCTGAGGATGTTCGATACAATCTGTGATTTCTTCCAGTGACTGTATTATTTCATGACTGCTTAACACTTGATGACTTCTTCACTCACTCAATCGAAAATTCTTGTGGCAAAAATCCTTTCAGCACGTCTCCTTGGCCTGTGTCAATAGGCGTAGGTATGGGTAGGGACGGTAGTGACATGTTCCTACAAATAATTTCTAGAAGTGAAATGCAATTTCCTTATATATAAAAAATCCAAAGCAAAGAGGGCAGGATAGTCTAGTGGTCTACGTGTTGGACTCCCAGCTGGAATGTTGTGGGTTCGAGCCCCAGAGTTGGCCTACCTATAAGCATCCATGAGCAAGATGCCTAACCCCTACCTGCTCCGTGTAATAGCACCATGTAATTGTAAGTCGCTTTGGATAAAAGCATCTGCTAAATTACATAATTGGAAATTCTCTCAAAGTATACATTTTCTGTGAAGGGGGCCGCTGATGAAAGGCGATGAATGCCATGTCAGTTTAAGCAAATCAAATTTAAAATGATATTAGTGTCATTATAATCATGAACAATGTTGTGGAACTCGTCTTGCTAATTAATTAAGTTAAATGCATCAACCTGGTACACTTTGAGAGCAAAATTAAGAGGCTAATAAAAATTGAACTTTTTTAGGCAGAACTCCAAGCACTATGTCTGGCGAACACCAGGCACTGCTCATCACCTGGCTAATTTCCATCCCTACGGTGAAGCATGGTGGTGGAAGCATCATGCTATAGAAGTGCTTCTCAGCTCCAGGGACAGGGAGGCTGGTCAGAATTGAGGGAAGGATGAGGAAAACATGCTCTAGAGTGCACTCGACCTCAGACTGGGGCAACGATTCAGTAGGACAATGACCCGAAGCATACAGCCAAAACAATGCTGGAGTGGGCTTCTTTGGGACAAGTCTCTGACTGGCCCAGCCAAAGCCCAGACTTAAACCCCATAGAACTGTGTGAATCTGTGGAGAGACCTGAAGATGGCAGTTCACAGAGGCTTCCCATCCAATTTGACTGAGCTTGAGAGGATCTGCCAGGAAGAATGGCATAAACTGCCCAAATCCAGGTGTGCAAAGCTTGTAGAGATGTACACAAGAAGACCCGCAGCTGTAAGTGCTGCCAAAGAGGCAGAACTCTACAGTACTGAAGTACTGAATGAAGGGTCTGAGATTTCAGTTTTTGATTTTTAATACATTTGCAAAGATGTCTGGAAACATGTTTTCACTTTGTCATTGGGTAAAGATTAATGGGCAGAAACGGCAATTTATATATTTAAAATTTAATCTAAAAGACACAAAAAGTTAAGAGGTCTAACTACTTTCTGAAGCCACTGTATGCAGTTAGCTCCATCCAACTTCAATGAGAAGAAGTCTAATCAGTCAAAATAACTCCAAACACCCGCATGGGTGGACAGGGCATTGTTATAACGTCTCCTTAAAGAAAAAAATTAGTTATCTGGTTCAACAGCTTGCACCTGGGAGAAATCACTATACAGTATGCGCATGCAGGCGTGTGTCTGTGTGTCAGGCTTTCCTGCAGGAAGTTATTTCAACTTGAGAGAGAAAAAAAGAACGAGAGAGGCATAAAACAGAGAAAGGGAGGGGGAGAGCAGAGAGGGACAAGGACAAGCATTCACACAACAGCAGGCCTCTTAAGCACTGAAAGCTGCCACCTCCTCAACGCTCTGTGTGTGTTTGTTTGTGTGTGTGTGTGTGCCTCTCCTTTCTTCTATCCAAAGTTTAGAGAAGAGAGGAGAGAAGATGAAAGGTGAGGAAAGAGGTAAGAAGAAGACAAGATGAGAGCAAGAATAAGGGCAGGAAGAGAATATAATGAAATCTAGAAAAATAATTAAATGAAAAGTTCAGAAACACACTGATAAAGAGAGGAAAACAGAGAGAAAGACCTACAAGATAAAGATAGAGAGAAAAAGAGAGCAGGGTGCCATAACAAGGACACACCTGTCAGCAGCGATAACACACACACACACAACTCATTTAGAGTATATTGTTAGTGCATTGCAGAGGAATGGGGAGATTGACAAGTGTGTATGGGCACTTGAGGGTGTGAGGGGAAACGTCTGCCACAAGTAATCACACACACACACACACATACAGCATGTTGAGGGGGGGCAGGATAGTCTAGTGGTCTAGGCGTTGGACTCCCAGCCAGAAGGTCATGTCTAGTGGTCTAGGCGTTGGACTCCCAGCCGGAAGGTCATGGGTTTGATCCCCGGAGGTGGCCTACCTGTAAGCATCCTTGAGCAAGATGCCTAACCCCTACCTGCTCGCCTCTCTTCTCTGCAATTCCTGACCTGGCCTTTAAGGAGCTCTAGCATAATGAATTCCAGTCAAATATATCCACAGGGTGTTTCTCAGTGAAAAGGCACAGGCAGAGATTGATAGAAAAGAGAGAAAAAGAATTATAAGATGACTAATGTAGAGCTATTGTAGACTGACACATATACTGACACACATAGCCTGACAAAGTGTGTGTAGGCCTATGTGTTGCTGAGTTTGGACAGGTCTTCATGCCCTTGAAGGTATATTTAGAGCAACACCATTTCGGGGCCAGCCTTATGAAAACCGTGTCACACACTGATTTTATGAGCTAAATAAATTAATAAATTATCAATTTTCTAGGTCGCTTGACAGACCAAGTGCCCTCACTGAATAATGAAAGAAGTTTATTAAGTTCAGACAGATAAGAAATACTGTAGGTGCCACTGCTACAAAAATATAAATATACTGTATAATAAAAAATATATATAAAACATAATTCCTATGATTCTGTATATAAATAGTTTAATCCTTAAAGCTGCATAAGATAACTTATTTATGGTTAAATATTAACTTTCAATTTCTAGACTTAAGTTGGTCTTCACAAGCCCAGTGTCACGATCGGCGCGCTCACGGCCACGCGCGCATCGTGACTCCTTTCCCCTGCAACGCACCTGTAGCGCATTAGGCCCACAGGTGCAGGACATTAACTCATTAGGCTTTTGAGTAT